>JABYQO010000041.1:0-271214 GCA_022606155.1 Trametes elegans | reverse complement strand
TCTCTGCCTCTGCTTCTTGATACCCCGCTCGCGCTGAAGCGCGAATGTCGTCGGCCCAACCCGGCGAGTTCTATACCCAACCGCGAGCTTCACCTCTCGCGGCGAGCACTCTAGCCTTTCGCGCAGAAGATGGCACGCGGCTACTCTGGCAGTCAGCCGTGGACTTGCGACTTGCGGACAACTCGCCCACGGAATCAGCGTACGTGGAGGTGGAGCAAGAAGAGGCAGTCAGCACCTTCATCCAGGCCAAGAAGAAGTACAAGCCCGTCGCACAGAAGGTCCGCGCGGTGCTGGGGACTTGCCCGGAAAAGTTCCGCATCGAGCGCAACATCACGGGCGATCCCCTCGCGAATATGCCGCGACTTACTCCGCGACCCCTCCGTTTGTCCCGACAGGAAGGTACACCGCGGAACGACAGCTTGCGATGGACCGGGCGCACGGCGGCGACTTCCTCTGGCCAGAGGAACGCAAGCTACTCCACCACTTTATCAGTCTGCATAACGACGCGTTCGCCTGGAGTGACGCGGAGTGTGGCTGCTTCAAGTCCGAGTACTTTCCGCCAGTCGAGTTCCCGGTGCTGCCGCACACACCCTGGGTGGAGAAGAACATCCCTATTCCGCCAGGCCTCTACAAGGAGGTTTGCGCGATGCTCAAAAAGAAGATTGTGGCGGGTGTCTATGAACCCTCCAACTCCTCCTACCGCTCGCGGTGGTTTTGCGTGCTCAAGAAGGATGGCAAGTCGCTGCGCATAGTCCACAGCCTCGAGCCGCTGAACCGCGTAACCATCCAACACTCTGGTGTCCCACCCACTCCCGACTACCTCGCGGAACAGTTTGGCAGTCGACCTTGCAGCGCTATCTTCGATCTCTACGTCAGCTACGATGAGCGGCTCATCGCGGAGTCCTCGCGAGACCTCACAACCTTCCAGACCCCCTTTGGAGCCCTGCGTCACTGTACGTTGCCAATGGGATGGTCGAATTCCGTTCCTATCTTCCATGAGGACGTCACCTATATCCTGCAGTTGGAAATCCCCGAGCTCACCGTCCCCTACATCGACGACGTGCCCTGCAAGGGACCCGAGACCGACTACCGCGATGAGAGCGGAGTGTACCAGACCCTCCGCGAGAACCCTGGCATCCGACGTTTCGTCTGGGAGCACTTCCAGAACATCAATCGCGTTGTGCAGCGGATGAAGTACGCGGGCGGGACCTTCTCAGGCACTAAATCTATCCTGTGCGCTCGCGAGATTATGGTGGTTGGACACCGCTGCACCCCAGAGGGACATCTCCCCGACGACTCGCGAGTTTCCGCGATCAAGAACTGGGGGCCTTGCAAGGACCTATCAGAGGTCCGCGCTTTTCTGGGTACGATCGGAGTATTGCGCATCTTCATCCGCAACTTCGCGAGGCAGGCCAACGCGCTAGTGCATCTCACGCGCAAGGACGTCCCCTTCAAGTTTGGCGAGGCGCAGATCGCGGCGATGAAGGACCTCAAGAAGGCTCTCCTGGAGTCGTCAGCCTTGCGCGCGATTAACTACAAGTCGCCTGCACCGGTCATCCTCGCGGTAGACACGTCTTACATCGCGGTGGGCTACCACCTCTGTCAGTGCGACGAAGAAGACCTGCGGAGACGTTTCTACAACCGCTTCGGGTCCATCACCCTCAACGACCGCGAGGCGCGGTTCTCCCAACCCAAGCTCGAGCTCTACGGCCTCTTCCGCGCACTACAGGCAACCAAGCTCTACCTCATTGGAATCCACAACTTGGTCGTGGAGGTCGACGCGCGGTACATCCGCAGAATGCTGAAGAACCCCGACCTTGTGCCTAGCGCGAGCATCAACCGCTGGATCCTCGCGATACTCACCTTCCACTTCAATCTTGTGCACGTCCCAGGCACCTCGCATGGACCGGATGGGCTCTCGCGGCGACCCGCGCAACCCGGAGACGACAGCAAGGAAGACCCAGACGAGTTCAAGGATTGGATAGACCAGATACACGGCTTCCTGCATCACCTGCTTCCGCGGCCTTCTTCTGCCCGACGAGCAACTCGCGACCCTATCCACCTGTTCGCGCTCGCGGATGCGACCGAGGACGGTCACAATATTAGTGGGGGGGAGGATGTGCGAGAAGGAGGGGAGGTGAGTAGCGAGCACGAACAGCGAGCCAAGACAAGAGCAAGAGTACGCTTCGCGTCGGAGGACGAGGCGGGTATCCAGGAACCGGACGGCGAGGTCGAGATGCCATACTCGGAACACGCGCGGAAGGCGGACAAGCGGCTACAGCAGGTCGCGGAATGGCTGAGGACGCTGCAGCGACCTGAAGGAGTCAAGGAGACCAACTATGCGACCTTCATCAAGTACGCGCAAGGATTCTTCCGCGACGGCGACCGCGTCTGGAAGAAGGATTTGCAGGGAGCACACAAGTTGGTGGTCTGGCGAGGGAAGCGGTTGGACATTCTGCGCGCGGCACATGACGAGCTTGGACACCGCGGACGCTACACTACTCTGCAACACATCGCGGAACGTTTCTGGTGGCCGACGCTCAGCGAAGACGCGACTTGGTACGTGCAGACGTGCCATATTTGCCAGATGCGACAGCACCACAAGGTCCTCATTCCGCCGGTGGTGGCGAAGCCGGGCGGACTCTGCGTTAAGTGGTACATCGACACCATGAAGATGCCCGCCTCGGGCGGATTCAACCTCATCGTCGTTGCGAGGTGCTCGGTTTCCGCATGGCCTGAGTGGCAGATGCTCCGCATCGAGAACGACAAAACCCTGGGCGACTTCCTGTTTCAGGATCTGCTCTGCCAGTGGGGTGCAATAGTAGAGCTGGTCACCGACAATGGTTCCGCCTTCCTGAGTGCGGTTCGCGGGCTACAAGAGCGCTTCAACCTCCACCACATCAAGATCAGCCCGTACAACTCAAAGGCGAACGGCATCGCGGAGCGCTCTCACTTCGATACGCGGCAGGTACTCTTCAAGGCAGCAGGCGGCGATCAGCGGAAATGGTCACAGCATGCGCACTACGCGTTTTGGGCGGAGAGAGTTACAGTCCGCAAGCGCATGGGGTGCTCGCCGTACTTCGCGGTTGCGGGCTGCCATCCGGTCTTGCCAATGGATATCGCGGAGTCGACCTACCTCTCGCCGCCACCGGAGGGCCTGATTTCGACCGAGGACCTTCTCGCGCGGCGCGCGCTCGAGCTCCAGAAAAGGCAGGATCAACTCACAAAGCTGAACTCGCGAGTCTACCATGCACGGCTAGAAGTTGCAAGGAAGTTCGAGAGGGACCATGCACACACCATCCGCGACTACGACTTCGAACCAGGAGCACTGGTACTCATGCAGCACACTCAGATCGAGAAGTCGCTGAATCGCAAGATGCGACCTCGCTATACTGGTCCGCTAGTTGTGGTCTCGCGCAACCGCGGGGGTGCCTATGTCCTCTGCGAGCTAGACGGCTCGGTGCTGCACCGCGCAATCGCGGCCTTCCGCCTCATCCCCTACCTCGCGCGCAAGTCAATCCCGCTGCCCGCGAACTTCGCGGACATCTTGAGCAAGCGGCTCGCGGAACTCACCGAGTCCTTCGACGATGGCACAGATGACCCCGAGCCAGAAGTGGTACAGGATACGCGCCAGGACGAGGGTGATAGCGACTCGGACAGTAGCGAGTCCGCGGAGGAGTAGCAAACACTCAGTGCGCAAGTGTGGACCACGCCCCTCGCATACCCCATATACCCTACCATTCCACTCCCCTCCCTTTTACCTTACCGCAGATTATACACACTTAAACCTTCATTGATCGCTGCTTTCGCCGGTCTCTATTCCATTATAATCCCACCTTCGTTTAATCGCACTGCGATCCGCTCAATCCACTCTCTAAGACTCAGGACAAGGACGTGTATTTCTCGCCTTATGATACAAGTACAGAAAATAGCCCGCGATGTGCTAATTCTTACAGACTCGCGAGGCGCGCGCGACACGAGGGGACCAAGAAGACATGACACGCTACAAAACCGAGAAGACTGTCCGCCACTTACCGGCCTGCGACTTTCACAAGCTCGCTACGAGCCTCGCGACCCCTGGGCGAGGTCCGCGCCCTGCCAGTCGGTCTCGAGGAGGGCCTGCATGCGCCGCGAGGTGACCTCGAAGAGCTCGCGGTACGCGAAGGCGCGGGCAGCGCACCAGTCGCGCTCGAACTTCATCGCGTGGTAGGCGACGACGGCCTGGCGCGAGCTGAGAGGCTCCGAGACCTGCTCGACTGGGAGGTCGAAGCGCAGGTGCTTCTCCAGCTCCTCGCAGAAAGTCTGGACCTCCGCATCGAGGAGACGCTGCTGCTGTTCAACCGAGAGTGAGACGACGAGGCCAGTGTGCACCTCGCAGAGGTTGGCGTCCAGAGCCGAGGGCGCAGCTGCGCCGAGGCGCTCCAAGTTCTCGCTGAGGTCCACGGGGTCGATGCCACTGAAGGAAGACGATGACGCGGCGGGTTGGCAGAGACTCGAACGCCGTGGATCGCGTGAGGAGGTTCCAGTTGCGCTAACCAGCGAGTCGACGGGAGCATTGCGCGAGACCAGGTGGTCGCTGGGGCCCTGTGCCCGGGGGGAGCGCGATGAGGATGAGGCGGAACCGCCGAAGATATCGGACACACTCACGGACATGTTGTCCTCTTCTCCGGTGGTAGGCGGCGCATCGTGGGGGCCTTCGTCGACCTCCATGGCAGTGGGCGAGTTGCGAGTGGAGGTCCTTGCGGAAGCCATCCGCGAGCGCGGCGGGATCTAGGGAAGCAGGCGAGGACGTCAGCGGCGATCGCGTATAAGCGGCACGGGCTTACCACAACACCCGCAAACCAGGAGCTGGTGGAGCACTGGCTACGCAGCGAGCGTGGCGAGCTTGCGCCCAAGCCCGCGGTAGAGCATGGTGGTAAGTTCGCGGCGCGGAGTATGTTCTTCGGCGGCAGCGGCGGCTGGGCCTCACCCTCGGACTCTTGCGGGGACTCTTCGGCGGGCGACGGCGACTCGGGACGCGAAAGGGTCGGCGGGCGTTGGTCGGCGGTTTCGCCACTGCACGCGGTGACCCCGACGTCCGCGAGGACCTCGTTGGGGATGTCGGAGATCCGGATTCCGCAAGCCATGCACACCTCGTACATGGCCCAGCTGTCGACCCAATCGGCTGCGCGAAAAAGGCGTCAGTGGGTGTCGGAATGTGCGCGCCGCCATGCGTGGCGCGCGCCGCCTCGGAAATGCGCCTCCGTGCGGCACTTATGATACTCAACGCCCGGAAGGCATGCTCCACCGTAGATAGAATGTCCGCGAGCAGTTTACTTGTATGGTAGTCATACGGTAGTATAAATACACGCGCGCAAGCCCCCACTCGCTGTCCGCTGTTCACACTCTCACACGCGCACTTACATTCTCGCAGGTTATGAGCCCTGCGCCCTGACCGCAACCGCTCACACTCGCTTGACTTCTACCCTCTCTCTCGACTTCCTAACTCGAAACTCGCTTTTTATCTCTCACCGCTACCTCTCTCTCGACTTCCTAACTCGAAACTCGCTTTTTATCTCTCACCGCTACCTCTCGCCATGTCCGACGACTCGTCCTCGAGCTACCGCATCGAGCCCCTCAACGGGGACAACTATCACACTTGGCGCATCCAGATGCAAGACATCCTCGCTGAGCTCGAGCTGTGGGAGTACGTCTCCGGCGACACCACCCTACCGGCCGACACCGCCCAGCAACCCGCGTGGCGCAAAAAGGACGCCAAGGCCCTCTGCGCGATCTGCCTCCGCATCGCGAAGGACGTCTTGGTGTATGCGCAAGACGCGAAGACCTCGAAGGAGGCATGGGACACCCTCGCCGAGACCTTCCAGGAGACCGGCCCCATTGGAATCATCGAAGCGCGACGCAAGCTCTTCCGCGCTCAATGCCCCAAAGGAGGAGACATCAAGGAGCACCTCCGTAAGCTCCGTTCCTACTGGTCCGAGCTTCATGCCCTGGGCCAAACCGTCTCGGACGCTGACTTCTCAATGATCATCCTCACCTCCCTTCCCAAGTCCTGGAACCCATTCATTCGGGCGATCGACCCCCTCAACCTCGCACCACCATCTACCGGTCAACCCGCCAAGCTCACCTCCGCGAAGCTCATCGCGCGCATCCACCAGGAAGACCGGCGCTCTAAGCGCGACGACGAACCCAAAAACCACGCTCAAGGCCGTCGACAAGTCGAACACCACCTGCCACAAGTGCGGATGACGCGGGCACTGGGCGCGCGAGTGCCGCTCTGGCAGACCGCGCTCGAACCAGTGCTCAGGAGCCGACCGCCGCCAGCATCAAGACTCGTCTCGCGCCGGCGGACGCCCGCAAGACCCACGCCCGCACACCCATAACGACTCCCGCGCGTACATCGCCGACGACCGCGACCCCGAGTCCAATGGCGATACGCCTGCGCGCGAAGTCCTCGGCACGATCTGGATCGCCGAGGATGGTACCGACGCCTCTGAGTCAGCCCTTGCCGCCGCCGACCCTGACATCTACTACCTCGACTCCGGCGCTACGACCCACGTCGCTCACAACCGCATCCAGTTCCGCGACTACTCGGAAACCCCCGGCAAGATCATCAAGGGTGTCGGCAGCCATGACATCCCGCAACTTGGAGAAGGAACTGTCCCCGTCCTCGCTCGCCTCGGTCACTCCCCGCCTGTCCCGCTCACACTCACCCACGTCGCACACGTCCCATCCGCCACCCACAACCTCGTCTCCGTCGCGCGCCTCACCGAACTGGGCTACAACATTGCTTTCCGCGGACAGTCTGTCGAAGTCCGGTCCACGCGCGGCGAGCTACTGATGACCGGTACCAAAGCCGGGCGTCTGTACCGCCTCGCATTAGCTACCTCTTACGATACCGCCCTGAGTGCGCGCGATGTACGTACATGGGACGAGTGGCATAAAATCTTTGCGCATTTAAACTACAACTATTTGCGGGACATGGTGCGCAAGGGCCTCGTCACAGGCATGGACGTCGACGAATCAGTCCCCGCGAGCGAGCAGTGCCGCGCGTGCATCGAGGCGAAGCACCGTCGCAAGCCGTACCCGCAGCGCTTGTTCACGCGTGTCGCACAGATTGGCGATCTCGCTGTCTGCGATATGTGGGGACCCGCGCGTTATCGCGGCACTCATGGCCAGCAGTATTTTACACTCTTTACGGACGTCTGCATGCGCTATGCCGTGCGCTTTTTCTCGCACGACAAGAAGGACCAGCTCGAAGCTTTCCGCGGCTACCGCGCGTTTATTAAGACCCAGAAGAACCTTCGCCTCAAGGCCATGCGCGTCGACAACGGCAAGGAGCTCGTTAATCGCCACACAAAGGGCTTCCTCCGCACGCACGGTATCCGCCTCGAACTCACTGCCGCACACTCGTCCGCGCAGAACGGCATAGCCAAACGCTCGTTCCTCACCATCCTCAATGCCGCACGCGCGATGCTATTTGAGTCGAACCTCCCCATCAAACTCTGGCCCGAGGCTGTCAACTACGCAATCTACATCAAGAACCGCTCTCCGACACGCGCGCTGCCTGACAAGACACCGTACGAGGTGTTCTGGGGACGCAAGCCCGACGTCTCGCAGCTTCACACCTTCGGCGCGACCTGCTGGGCCCTGCGCCAGGACGGCCCGCTCAACAAACTCGCACGCAAGTCACGCCCATGCCGCTTCCTTGGACTCTCCGAAGAATCCCGCGCCTATTGCATTTACGACCCTGCAACTCGTCAAGTCCTCACCTCGCGCAACGTCATATTCGACCGCACTGGCTACAAGTCCGAGGGGGAGATCCCTCATGCGCCCCCTCTGTCGGTTGAGGGGGAGGACGACGACAATCAGCAACCGCCTGAGGGTGCGACCTCTCAAGACATCGCCGACATCCCCGTTTCCGCAACTCCAGCCGCCAAAACCTCTCCATCCCAGATCCCCGTCTACTCTCGAAGCACCTGACGCGCCGGCGCCACGACAGACTACCGGAAACTCAATAACCCCGACGCACGCAAGCCAGCGCCCCGCTTTCAACCTCTCGCCCCCGCTTCCGACCCATCCGCAGCCGACACTGCATCCGCTGAGCTCGCGCTCGAAGACGAACCCGACTGCGTCCTCATTGCGAACGCCAACGACGACCCGCAGTCCCTCGCGGAAGCCCAGGCGCGGCCTGACTGGCCCGAATGGAAGGCTGCAATGGATCGCAAAATCGAGCAACTCAAGCGCCTCGGCACGTACGAGCTCACACCCTGCCCACCCGATCGCAAACCAATTGGATGCAAATGGGTCTTTCGCATCAAGCGCGACGCGGACGGACGCATCGTCAAGTACAAGGCACGACTTGTCGCACAAGGTTTTTCGCAGATTCCAGGTGTCGACTATATCGAAACTTTCGCACCGGTTGTCCGCCTCGAGACGCCGCGCACACTCCTCGCGCTCGCCACCATCCTCGACCTGGATGTTCAAGTAGCCGACATTGTCGGTGCCTACCTCAACGGCCATCTGCACGAGGAGCTGTACATGCGACAACCGCCTCTGTACGAGAACGGCCACTCCGACGTCTGCCACCTCCGCCGCACACTGTACGAACTGAAGCAGTCCGGACGCGAGTGGAATATTGAGCTCAACAGCGCGTTCAAGACACTCAGCTTCACGCGACTAAATTCGGACCAGTGCGTGTATCTGCGCGCACGCAACGCTGACATCGCCATCGTAGCCGTCCACGTCGATGACATGACCATGCTTACGTCTTCGGCGCAGGCGACCGCTATGCTCAAGCATGAACTCGCCGCGCATTTCGAGCTCTCCGACCTCGGCCCGATCCGTCAAGTCATAGGCCTCGAAGTTAAACGCGATCGCAATGCCAGCACCCTAACCCTCCGCCAATCGCAATACATCGACCGGATCCTCGAGCGTTTCGGCATGACTAATGCGAACCCTGTCGACACCCCACTCGACATCAACGTGTGCCTCCGAGCCAACACCGGCCACGAAGACCCGGAGCTTCGCGCAATGCACCAAGCCATCGTGGGATCGCTCATGTACGCTGCGCTGGGAACCTGTCCCGATATTGCTCACGCTGTCCAACAGCTCAGTCAGTACTCGAGCAACCCAGCACGCGAGCATCTCACCGCCGCCAAGCGCGTCCTCCGGTACCTGAAAGGCACACGCGACCTCGGCATTGTCTACTGCCGGGATTGCGCCTCGACCACTACACCTGAGCCTATTGGCTACTCCGACGTGGATTGGGGAAACGACCTCGACGACCGACACTTGATCTCCGGCCAGATCTTCCTCCTTGCCGGCGGCCCGATCTCTTGGTCCTTGCGCAAGCAATGCACCGTTGCGAAGTCCTCGATGGAGGCCGATGTCACGATCCATGCCGGAACTCCGGAGCGACCCCGAAGGAGTTCCGTTAGGACTTCCGGACTTTCCATGTTTAGTACGTTCTCGACCTTTCCTTGCGCTGGCGTCATAGAGTTCCTAGTAGAAGTTCTATTCTCTTGGCTTGCGTCAAGGGACCTCGGACCCACCGGAGTTCCGATGTCCGTGACGCAAGCCCCCTTCCTTATATGTTAGGCTCGCTTAGTATATAAGGCGCGCTGGTAGTAGCCTTTGCCTCAGTTCGGATACTTGTTCTTACTCCCTGCTCGTTGCCCTCCGCTACTCTACGCTCTCGGGTACTTACTCGCAATACACCTTCATTCCTCGGACTCCCGTCTCGGACATCCGTCGGTCACCTTCGGTCTTCCGTTTCGCGTCGGTGAACTCTAGTAAGTAGGGGACACCCGACGAGATCGCTCAGGGCGTTACCAATAGTTTCGCCAAGTCCCCACCATCCCCGTGTCGTGGCCGGAACTCCGCCGGTCATCCCTCGGAACCCCGCCTCATCCATCGGTCTGCCACGGCACGCGTCCTAACAGTGTATCCGAACTCACACTGAGGGTCTCGTCATGTCTACGGAACCCGAAGGCGTTTGGTCCGGATTCTCTGCGCGTCGCATTCGGGTCCCCGTCGGGGATCCGACCACTCCCACACGTCCCGCGGGTTCGCAACCACTTCTCGACGTCTCCACTCAGTCCCCCTTAGCCGAGTCACATGCTGGAACTCCGGAGACATCTCCGTCTCGCCTCCCCGGAGCTCCACTACTCGGTTTTCCCCAATCCACACCCACCAACCCGCCTCGTATCCCTTCTGACAACCCGCGGACGTCTCCCAACAACCCTTTCGTCGCACCGCCTCGGTCGAGCCCGCAGCCTGCCGCACCAGCCCCGGAACTCCGCGAATATCCACCTCACCTCCCCGACCCAACTTCTGCACCCCCATCCGACCCCCAACGGGACCTGGCGCAGGCTATGCTGCTGCTCGCCCAGACGCTCCGGCTCACCCAGACCACTTCCGCTGCCCACACTGGACCTCCGTCCGCATCATCCGAACGCAGCAATGTTCGGGAGCCCGACCAGTTTGACGGATCGGATCCCACCAAGCTCCGTTCGTTCTTCATGCAGCTGGAACTAGTCTTCAAGGCCCGCCCTAGGACGTTCGATACCGACGAGAAGAAAGTCACCTACGCCATCTCCTACCTCAAGGGTATGGCCCTCGCCTGGTTCGAACCGTACCTCCTGGAGCGCGAGTCCGGAAACCCGCCGGAATTCCTGTACTCCTACGAGGTGTTCCAGGAGGAACTCCGGGTCAACTTCGGCCCTTACGACGTAACTGGACAAGCCGAACACGACCTCGAGAACCTCCGGATGGCGGATAACCAGCGGATCGCGAAGTACATTACCCAGTTTACTCGGCTCGCGACGCAAGTCCGCTGGGGTAGAGCTGCTCTTCGGTACCAGTTCTACAAAGGACTTCCGGCCCGGCTCAAGGATCGGATCTCCGAGGTTGGCAAGCCGGACTCCTTGGAGGAACTCCGCAACCTCGCGCAGTCCCTGGACCATCGGTACTGGGAACGCAAGGCGGAGCAAGCCAGGGAGTCTTCGGGAAGTCACAAGTCGTCAGCAACCCCCGCAAAGACCGCCTCGGAGCCAAGGTCCGGAACTCCGTACAAGTCGTCATCTCCTGCCGCAAGTTCTCCGTCGTCCGCCTCCACCTCCCGGAACCCTCCGACCCCTTCTAAGACCCCAGCCAAGCCAACCTCCAAGCCCTACTCGGACAAGCTGGGCAAGGACGGGAAGCTGACTCCGGAGGAACGGCAGCGCCGGTTCGCGAACAACCTTTGCCTCTTCTGCGGCGGGGCCGGACATGTGTCCGCGGTCT
This sequence comes from Trametes elegans, assembly GCA_022606155.1. Classification (NCBI taxonomy): domain Eukaryota; kingdom Fungi; phylum Basidiomycota; class Agaricomycetes; order Polyporales; family Polyporaceae; genus Trametes; species Trametes elegans. The sequence continues at coordinate 259,931 of JABYQO010000041.1, read as the reverse complement.
GCCCGAAGAAGTCCGCCTCCCCCGCCAAGGGTCGCGCTGCTCAGACCTCCGAACTCGAGCCGTCGGACCCCCAGTCGGACGTCCAGGAGGACGCCGAGCCGGTGGAGGAGCCAAAAAACTAGACAGCAGTCCTCAGCCTTCCGTGTCAGGCGAGGACTGCGTTGACCCTCCCGGCACGGAACCCCTCTTGGTACTCCGGCTCAACGCGTCCGCTCTTTCCGATCCCCTTTCCCTCCATGTCACCCTGTTCTCCGAGCTCGTCCGTTCGGAATTCCGCGCGCTCGTCGACTCCGGGTCTTCGCACTGCTTCGTGGACTCAGCTTTCGTAGAACGCCACGGACTTCCGACGAATCCTGTACCTCCCATCCGCTTACAACTATTTGACGGTTCGTCAAACCATGTCATTTCTCGGACTTCCACCCTGCCCATTCAGTTCTCCTCGGGAGAGGTCATGTCGGTCGAATTCTTCGTAACTCCGCTCGACAAGTCGGTCTCCGCCGTCCTGGGATACAGCTGGCTCTCCGCTTACAATCCCTTGATTGACTGGAAGAAGCGCAGCATCCAATTCCGGACGGTGCCTCCGACGCGTCCTGTACCTTCAGAACCCCTGGCGCCCTCGGCTTCTCTGTCCGGACCTCCGTCCGTTGTGGTCGGAGTTCCCCCGGCAGAGTCGTATTCTACGACCTCTCCCCCCTCGGACCCCTCTTCGGACCCCCTGTCGGACACTCCTTCGGACCTCCCTTCAGAACCCCGGATTACGCTGGTTAACGCCGCCGCCTTTGTGCGTGCGTGCCGGCTGCCCGGGGCTGAGAGTTTCACTCTCAATCTGTCGGCCGTCTCGCTGAACTCTGTGAAGGCACGCAGCTCGTCGGTTGAGGAGGAAGTGCCGGACTTGTCCGGAGTTCCACCGGAGTACCACGAGTTCGCGGACGTCTTCAGCAAGAGGAAGGCGGACACCCTCCCGGAACACCGGCCTTACGACCTCAAGATCACCCTTGAAGAAGGCAAGGTTCCACCTCTCGGCCCGATATACTCGCTGTCCCAGGTGGAGTTGGACACGCTGCGCGGGTATATCGAGGAAAACCTCCGTTCGGGCTTCATTCGGCCGTCCAACTCGCCGTGCGGAGCTCCGGTCCTCTTCGTCAAGAAGAAAGACGGTTCGCTTCGCCTGTGCGTGGACTACCGGGGGCTCAACAAGATCACCCGGAAGGACCGGTACCCGCTACCCCTCGTCTCGGACCTCCTCGACACCCCCCGGAAGGCCCGTATCTACACTAAGATCGACCTCCGCCACGCCTATAACCTCGTTCGGATCGCACCTGGCGACGAGTGGAAGACGGCCTTCCGGACCCGGTACGGTTCTTTCGAATGGCTTGTCATGCCCTTCGGACTTTCGAACGCCCCGGCGGCCTTCCAACGCTTCGTCAACGAGGTGTTTGCGGACCTCCTGGATGTGTGCGTCGTGGTGTACCTCGACGATATCCTCATCTACTCGGACTCCGTCGAGGAACACCGGAAGCACGTCCGGGAAGTCCTCCGGAGGCTCCGGAAGTCCCAGCTCTTCGCTCGTGCGGACAAATGCGAGTTCCACGCCACGTCCGTCGAGTACCTCGGCTACATCTTGTCGCCCGAAGGCCTGACCATGTCGGAGTCAAAGGTAAAGGCGATCCTCGACTGGCCGGAACCCCGGAAGGTTCGGGACATCCAGTCGTTCCTCGGATTTGCGAACTTCTATCGTCGGTTCATCCATAACTACTCCGAGATCGTCCTTCCCCTAACACGCTTGACGCGCAAGGGAGTTCCGTGGAACTTTGACGAAAAATGCCGGAACTCCTTCAACGCGCTCAAGAAGGCCTTCACATCCGCACCCATCCTGCACCACTGGGAACCCGACCGCCCGCTTACCGTCGAAACCGACGCGTCCGACTACGCCATCGCCGGCATCCTCTCCATCACCACGGAGTCCGGGGAACTCCATCCCATTGCGTTCCACTCCCGGACTCTGACCGGAGCGGAACTTAACTACGACACTCACGACAAGGAACTCCTGGCGATTTTTGAGTGCTTCCGGAACTGGCGGCACTATCTCGAGGGCTCCGGAACTCCGATCGACGTCGTTACGGACCACAAGAACCTCGAGTACTTCTCCACCACGAAACTCCTTACACGCCGACAAGCCCGCTGGTCGGAGTTCCTGTCGCAATTCAACCTGGTCATCCGCTTCCGCCCCGGAAAACTCGGCGCAAAACCGGACGCGCTCACTCGACGGTGGGACGTCTACCCAAAGGAGGGGGGCAGTGACTACTCCGTAGTCAACCCTCACAACTTCCGACCCGTCTTCACGCAGGAGCAGCTCGCCTCCTCCCTCCGGGCGACGTGCCTCCGGGAACCGGTACTCCGAGCAACCTTCCTGTTGGACGAAGAACAACTCCGCTCGGACATCCGCGCTGCCCAAGCTGCAGACTCGCACCACCCCGAACTCTCCGCCGCACGCGCCGCCGCGACCAAGGGCGACTCACGCTGGTCCTGGAACGACGAAGGCTTCCTCTGTTTCAACGACCGGATTTACGTGCCGGACGTCTCGGACCTCCGCCTTCGAGTCCTTCGGTCTCGCCATGACCACCCGACTGCCGGACACTGGGGCCAGAACAAGACACAGGCCTTGGTGTTCCGCGACTATGCATGGCCGGGACTCCGAATCTACGTCCGGGACTACGTGAAGTCCTGCACCCAGTGCGCGCGCGCGAAGATCCCTCGGCACCTTCCCTATGGGACACTCAAGCAACTCCCGATCCCGGAACGCCCGTGGAACTCCGTCTCAATGGACCTCATCGAGCAACTCCCGAACTCCGGAGGCTTCACCGCCATTCTTGTCGTCGTCGACCGTCTCACCAAACAGGCTATCTTCATCCCGACGCACGACACCTTAACCGCCTCGGAGCTCGCGGACCTGTTCGTCATGCACGTCTTCTCCAAGCACGGAGTTCCGTCGAACGTCACCTCCGATCGGGGTTCCGAGTTCATCTCCCATTTCTTCCGCTCCCTCGGAAAGGCCCTCGACATGCGTCTACACTTCACCTCCGGATACCACCCGGAAGGCGACGGCCAGACCGAGCGAGTGAACCAGACCCTGGAGCAGTACCTCCGGATCTACTGCAACTACCAGCAGGACAACTGGGCCCGCTTACTCCCGTTGGCAGAGTTTGCGTACAACAACGCCCCTAACGCAACCACCGGGATCTCTCCGTTCTTCGCGAACAAGGGGTATCACCCCGGACTTGCGGTACACCCGGAACGCGACCTCACCTCTGCCCGGGCCCGGGAGTTTGCAGTCGACCTCGAGGAACTCCACTCGGTCCTCCGGACGCAGATCGCGGAAGCACAGGCCCGCTACCAGGCGCAGGCAGACAAGCACCGTCTCCCTGCCCCGGATTTCCACGTCAGAGATCCGGTATACCTGAAGGCCGAGCACATCCGAACGACGCGTCCATCCAAGAAGCTATCGGAGAAGTTCCTTGGTCCCTTCGAAATCATCGCGAAGGTGGGGACGCACTCCTACACGCTTCGATTACCCGACTCCATGCGCGCCGTCCACCCCGTCTTCCACGTCTCCCAGCTGGAGCCCGCCACACCGAACGGAATTCCGGGACGCGTACAACCGCCTCCGCCTCCGGTCATCGTCGACGGAGAACCGGAGTACGAGATCTCGGAGATCCTGGACTCCAAACTGGATCGACGTCGGAAGTCCTGCAAGCTCTTGTATCTAGTCCGCTGGGCTGGCTACGAGGGTACGGACGAAGAGACTTCGTGGATCCTCGCCACGGAACTCGGACACGCGCAAGAGCTAGTCGCGGACTTCCACCGGAAGTACCCGGACAAACCAGGACCGCTAGACAAAGTTCTTTGATGCACTTATTAGACCCTTTCCTTATCACCTTTCTTCACGCTTTCTTATGGCCAAGAAGTTTCGCTACAATTTACCACTTTACTATTTACTGTAGCGTACAACCCCCGGAACTCCGACGGTCTACTTCGGACCCGACCCGGAACTCCCATCCTCCTCCTCCTCTCCCTCATCACCCTCATCCCATGAGCCCGACTCCTCCTCGCCCTCGTCTCCCGAACCAGACTCTCCCGACCCCGACTCCTCCTCCGACCCGGACCCCGACTCGTCACCCTCGGCCTCCGCCGCCTCTTCCGCGCTCGCAGCCGCCGCGTCCGCCGCCTCGTCCGGCTCCGGGACGAACTCCTCCTCGTCCTCCTCGCGGTGGTCCTCGATGTACTCCACGAGCGCCTGGTAGCGCTCCTGGGCCCCCACGGTCTCCTTGCGGAAGAGCTGCGCGGCCTCCTTGAACTCCTTGATCTCCGCGCGCAGGAGCGCCACGTCCCGCTGCGTGGACTGGTGCATGGCCTGGGCGCGCGCCTGGTCCCGCCGGAAGCCCTGGAGCTCCGCCAGGACCGTGTGAAGGAGCTGGTCCCCCGACAGGAGGTCGGAGGACTCCGGGTTTGCCGCCCAAGTGGGCGCCTGGAGGGCGGCGCCTCCGGAGCTCCCGGCCGTAGGAGCGGAAGCCCGGGCCCCGGTGCGCGAACCCGGCCGACGGGGCGTGGCACCCCCGGTGTTGGCGCCGGACCCCTCAGTCGGGTCCTCCAGGACCGGGCCGGTGGAGGGCTTGCCGTCGGTCTGGCAAGCCGTTTTGCGGTGGTGGCACGTGATGCACGAGCGCACCTTCGCGCTGTCGCGGTAAAAACACGGCTGCCCGATGCGGGCGCACACGTCGCAGGAGACCCTGAAACCCAAGTCAGCCGGAAATCCTACGGAGTCCGATGGACTTACTTGGACTCCACCAAGGGCTTCTCCGGAGCCTTGCCCTTGGCCGCGGCCGCTCGCGACCTCTTCGGTTTCGGCGCCGTCTCGGACGCCGACGGACTTCCTTCGGCGGTCCGCTTCTTCGCCGCCTCCGCCGCCTTCGCCGCCTCCGCTGCCTTGGCCACCTCCGCCGCCTTGGCCGCCTCCGCCGCCTTCGCCGCCTCCGCTGCTGCGGCCTCCGCTGCCCTCCGCTCTCGCTCCTCCTCCTCCCGCTGCTCGCGCTCGGCCTCCGCGCGCAACCGCGCCGTCTCCGCCTCGGCCGCCGCCAGGCGCTCCTTGAGGGTACGCGGAGGGGGTAGACCGGACATGTTGCTGGGGGGGAACTGGGGTTTGGCTGAGGGGGGTGGTTGAGGTTGGGTTTGGGGTTGGGACTTGGGCCGGCCTCAGGCAGGGCTCTTATAGCCGCCAGCCAGGTGAGCTTCGCGGGCGCTCCGCTGCGTCCTCTGTTTGACAGCGAGCGATCTGCGCTGCCTCCGATTGGGCACGCTTGGTACCAATACCGGGGCCGCACAATGGCCCTCGGGGGCTCGGGCCTAGGAGGGGGGCACTGTCACGATCCATGCCGGAACTCCGGAGCGACCCCGAAGGAGTTCCGTTAGGACTTCCGGACTTTCCATGTTTAGTACGTTCTCGACCTTTCCTTGCGCTGGCGTCATAGAGTTCCTAGTAGAAGTTCTATTCTCTTGGCTTGCGTCAAGGGACCTCGGACCCACCGGAGTTCCGATGTCCGTGACGCAAGCCCCCTTCCTTATATGTTAGGCTCGCTTAGTATATAAGGCGCGCTGGTAGTAGCCTTTGCCTCAGTTCGGATACTTGTTCTTACTCCCTGCTCGTTGCCCTCCGCTACTCTACGCTCTCGGGTACTTACTCGCAATACACCTTCATTCCTCGGACTCCCGTCTCGGACATCCGTCGGTCACCTTCGGTCTTCCGTTTCGCGTCGGTGAACTCTAGTAAGTAGGGGACACCCGACGAGATCGCTCAGGGCGTTACCAATAGTTTCGCCAAGTCCCCACCATCCCCGTGTCGTGGCCGGAACTCCGCCGGTCATCCCTCGGAACCCCGCCTCATCCATCGGTCTGCCACGGCATGCGTCCTAACAGCCGAATACATGGCGGCGAGCCTCGCGACCTCCGAAATTGCGTGGCTGCGCGCCCTCCTTGCGGAACTCGGTTTCGCGCCTCCCAAACCGACCGCGCTCCTCGTCGACAACCAGAGCGCGATCGCATCTGCGAACGCCCAAGTCTCGCACGCTCGCACCAAGCACATAGACATTTACTATCATTTCGTACGTGAGCGCGTCGCTTCTCACGAAGTGGCGGTCATCCACTGCCGTTCCGAAGACAACCTCGCGAATGCCCTCACGAAGGCTCTCCCTTGGCCACGCTTCCAGGCGCTTGTGTCCCGCATGGGCATGGTCGCCTGACGCACGGCGTCGAGGGGGAGTGTCGGAATGTGCGCGCCGCCGTGCGTGGCGCGCGCCGCCTCGGAAATGCGCCTCCATGCGGCACTTATGATACTCAACGCCCGGAAGGTCCGCTCCACCGTAGATAGAATGTCCGCGAGCAGTTTACTTGTATGGTAGTTGTACGGTAGTATAAATACACGCGCGCGAGCCCCCGCTCGCTGTCTGCTGTTCACACTCTCACATGCGCGCTTACATTCTCGCAGTGGGCGGGGGCGGTCACGAGTAAAATGGCTTACTGCGTGAGAACCGGTGCTTGTCGTACCAGGCCTCGTAGGTACGCTTGGTGGGCGCCTCCGAGTACCAGCAACCCGCGCGAAGGAAGAAGCACGAGTCGCACTTGGCCATGCCCTCGTGCAACACGCACCCCTCCTTCCCATTGCACTTGAGGCACTGCGGAGGATCGTCAGTACAAGTCGCGAGGGGCGAAAGGAACCAAACTCACCGTGTGGGTGGGCATCCGGGCGCCCGGCGGATATGAGACCGGGAACGTCGCGGTGGACCGCGCCCTCTTCCTCACCGGCGGGACAGCAGGAGGAGAGGGCGCCCTGCTTGAGCTGGCGCCACTGGAGGCCTTGGCCTTGCCTTTCCCCTTGGCGGCGGAGCTCGTGGCGGGGGCCTTCGCGGCGGACATCTTGCCGGCGGCGCGCGAGGACGTGCGGGTCGAGGAGGCGCTGGCGGTTGCGCCTGCCTGAGAACGAGTCGCGCGAGCTGGTTTGGGAGGGCTCGGCGGAACTGGAGTGGTGGCGGAGGCGGCCGTGAGCTCGCAGTGGCGTTGGAAGCCCTCGCGGTACAGCGGGTTGGTCCATGGGGTCCCTTTGTCGACTTCACCGCCGGCGCCATACTGCTCGCCAAGGTGCGCAGTGGCCGCGACGACTTGGTCGACGAAGGCATCCGCGACAGCGTCGTTGCCGCTGTTGTTGATGAACAAGACCTGTAGCTGGCTGTCAGCGGGCTCGCAGGCGATGGGATCGCTCGCGACTCACCACTTGCGCGAGGGCGTCTTTAGCGAACACCTCCCAGTCAGAGGGGTCCGCGAGGTGGCCGGGCTCGGTGGCCATGACGTCGAAGAACCGCTTGCGAGCGGCAGCGCGGGCTTGAGCGGCAGCAGCAGACATGTTGGCAGAGGGGAGGCAAGCAGCGAGGAGCAGGAGAGGACAGAGTTGGGTGGCAGCGCGAGGAGGCCAAGGAGGCTCAAGAGAGGCAGCCAGAGCCTAAGAGGCAGCCTCTCTGGGTCAGCAGGACGCCACCGCGAAGTCAGGAAGCGCACTACAAGAGCGGCGATCCCGGGCCCCGCGGACCACGGCCCCGCGGACCAACGAAAATGGCGACGGGGCGCCCACGAAGAATGTGCAGAGCAGTGGAGCGCCCGCGAAGACCGCTCACAAGGGCACGCAGAGGTCCGCCTGCCGGGCGGGGGCCGTCGCGGCGTGTCCGCGCTGGCCAACAGAGAATTCGCAACAGGGCGTAGGGCAAACCGCGGCATCTTCGCAACCTATCGCCTTGCGAGAACGTTATCTATGTCACTCGGCACCCCAGACGGCGCGAGAGGAAATCTACGGTCCCGCGTGCCCATTGGGGGCCCTCTCCGTGTGGCCTGGCTGCCCTGCTTCCTCGCTCCATGACGTGGTCCCGTGACGGCGCAAGGGTTCGCAGCGCTCGCGCGGGGGCTCCAAGGCGCGAACAAGGGCCGCGCTTTGATGTAGCGCGTCCGCAGGGCCTTCCCCCCCACCCTCGCGCTTTTGTACCGGTTACTCGCAACCTCGCGGTCTGTTATTGCGTCGATTTCAAGACTTGTCTCGCGACTACGGCTCTAGAGCGCTATGCTACCCGGCCCCCCCCCCCCTCCCCTAATCACCTCGCGCCCCTACAGTGCTCCCCTGACAGCCCTGCGCGCACCGCGCACCCTCGGTAGTCACTCTGGTGGGAACATCCCGTCCTCAAAAGCGGTGAGCTCCGGCATCCCGTACCAAGCGGTCCCTTCGATGGACGCAATGAGGCTCCCCTCCAACTCGGCGGTCTCAGTGGTTGGGGCGGCAGGGGCAGCCTCTAGTGCGCCCAGGTCGCGGCGAGCCTCGCGGATCAAGGCGTCAACCACGGATGTGGCCTCGTCGGTCCTAGTGCCTTGAAGGACGTACACTGGTCCCGCGCGAGTCAGGGTATAGCGGACGGCTTGTGTGCGAGCGCGGAGTAGTTCAAGACGCGACAGGGCAGCACGCAGCGTGCGCAGGTCGGCTTCGCGGTGGACAGCGAAGAGGCGGCGGCGGAAGTACGGCCGCAGACCATTGTCGACGGTCTGTGCCGCGAGGACGTTCTCTATGCGGCGCACCAGGGCAGCGACACCGCGGTCGCCGCGCGCGATAATGGAGCAGGCTTCCTACGAGTGCAAGGTCAACACCATAGATGTGCAGATGAGGACCACAGGCACTCACCAGGCTGAAGATCACCTCCCTTACGGCCGGGTACCAGTCCGGACGATCATAGGTCTGCGCTTGGCGCATCTCCTCCAGGTTCGTGACGTGCTCCTCCAGTTGGTGCATCGCGAGGTGGTGCGCCTCCCTGCGGAGATCATTGAGCTCCTCTTCAACGTCGGAGAGGTTGTGCAGGTCAATTGCAGGCATCTCGAAGTCGTGGTGCAACTCCCCCTTTTACAGAGCGGCACTTATACCCCCGCGATTATCGGCAGCATCAGTGATGCCGACTGAGGACAGTCGGGATTTCAGTGGGGGGGAGATGACGCGCCCAGGGCCTCGCTAGGCCCCGATTTGCCGCTTTAGCGGACTCGCGGTATCCTTGCGGCGGACGCTACTCGAACTTTCTCGGCCGCGCTGCTCCTTTCGCAAACTCACGCGCCGCCTGCGGATGCACATAGGCCACGGACGGACTTGGGCAGGACGGAGGACGTATCTCCGGCCATCACGGGCCTGGTTCCGGGCGCTCGCGGATTCAAGGCGTGGAGGTGCGGTCCCATGATAGTGGGACATCGCGACGCGGGCCCAGACTCTTTGCGGGCGAGACCCCGCGGCCGCGGACTTTCTGTGTTATTTATTGATGGACTTAGTTATGGACTCGGCCTGTAAAATACAAGGCGAAGGGCCGGGCAATTCAGATTCCCCCTTCCCCCTTCTCGGGATCTCAACACTGAGCTTACACTGCGCCCGCGAACCCCTTGCGATTTTACTGCAAACGGCGACTGCAACTGCGACTTGCGATTAGCAACTCCGCAAGACTGCGAAATCCAACTCGCAAAACCCGCGACTGTTGCGTTCTCCCTTGGCCTTTGCCACGTCACCCCACCCCCTGGCGCATTGCCTCTAGCCAGGGCACCCCGACTCTAACCTCCTCCTGCTCCGCTCCTTTTTGCGGTACACCCGCGCACCCCTCACGGAATCTCGCGATGGCCTCACCCTACAAAGGCGCTCGGCCCTCTACGTCGGCGATTGGGTGTTGTTTAGGAGCATCACCGCCTCACCAAGCAGGGTATCTTCATCCCTACTTATGACCCCCTCACCACCTTGGAGTTAGCGGACTTGTTTGTACTCCATATCTTCTCCAAGCACAGCGTACCTTCCCACATCACCTCCGACCAGGGTTCAGAGTTTGTCTCTCACTTCTTCCACTCCCTCAGTAAGGCTTTGGACATGCATCTCCACTTCACCTCTAGCTACCACCCTGAATGTGATGGCCAAACCCAACAGGTCAACCAGACCCTAGAGCAGTACCTCTGCATCTACTCAAACTATCAGCAGGATAACTGGTCACAGCTTCTATTGCTAGTGGAGTTCGCATACAACAATGCCCCGTCTGCAACCACCGGCATCTCCCCCTTCTTCGCCAACAAGGGCTACAACCCCATGATCTCTGTACACCCAGAATGGGACCTCACATCTTCTCATGCCCAAGACTTTGCTGTCGACCTCAACAAATTACACACCACACTTTGGCAGCAAATCGCAGAAGCCCAGGCCTGGTACCAAGTCCAAGCTGACAAGCACTGACTACTGGTGCCGGACTTTAATGTCAGAGATCAGGTTTATGTCTGGGCTCAGTACATCTGCACCACCTGTCCCTCCAAGAAGCTCTCTGAAAAGTTCCTCAGACTATTCACCATCATTGCCCAGGTTGGCTCACACTCCTTTACCCTCCATCTTCCCAACTCTATGCGCGTGGTACATCCAGTCTTCCATGTGTCCCAACTAGAGCCAGCAACTCTGAACACCATCCCTGGTTGCGCCCAAACACCGCCACCTCCAGTACTACTCGTGGGTGCCAAAAGTATGGAAACACCTGCCTGTTTTGGTAGCTCATTTTGTTATGGCTCGGTTTCATGTATTTTAACAGTTCTTCATATCAAAGCATAAGCATTAGGAAGCATGGATAATTGTGTGTTATATGATACATTCAAAACCTGGTTTGCCTCCCATGAACTTTCAGCACCTCCCGAACTCTTGCCCCCATCTTTGACGTCTCCCGCCTGACCACTTTATCTGGCATCTCCTCCCACACCACCTTTGCTGCTTCCCAAAGCAAGTCAAGGGACTTGTAGGCACCAGGGGTATCTTGCACCTGCTTTTTCAGCTTGAACCAGAGTGGCTTGATTGGGTTCAAATTGGGGGAACTTGGAGGGTGCTCGAGTTGCTTGATCCCTAATCGCTGGCAAGCCTTCTGTGTAATCTTTGCCTTATGGGCTGGGGCACCATCTTCCACCACCAGCATCCTCTTACCCATCTAATCCTGCATCTGTGTATAGAATGCAAGGAGAGGGCCTTTGAGGACCTGTGCCACGTACCTCTCCGCATCAAGACCACCACGACTCCATGAGGTGCGAGACTCTGATGAGTTCTGCTCAGATTGGGGCAGGTCTAGACATACAAGAGGCCCCTTCCTTCCATGCACAATGTAGCCCCAGACCATTACAGTCTCTTTGCTGGCTGTCTGAAAGCTAGGTGCAATGCACTCTGGCAAATTACTCTTGCCTGGGCAACAGGTAACATACCAGTGAGTGACAACCTGCCCTAAGCGCAGCGCAGTCTCATCTGTCCAGATGACTTGTGCCCAGTCCCTTTTCAGGTTCTGGCGTGCCCATCTGACACGTTTACGCCTGGTTGCGATGGAAAGGTAGAGCTTGCAATGGGCAACATACCGGCGATATCCTGCCTTCCTCGCAACCCGACGGACCTGTGACTCCGTATACCCTCCTGCCTCCATCCCAACCTTCTTGTAGGACCAGAAGCGGTGCTGTCTGATAGTACGGATAATGATCCGTTTATTGTGGAGGGTAAGAGCCCGAGGGCATCCAGAGCGGTGAAGAGAGCGAAAGGTTTTGTGGGCCTTGTAGCGCTGGAACATCTTGCAGCAAGTCGATCGAGCCACTCCAAGTCGGGCAGTTATCTGACCATAGGTCAGGCCTTCCTTATGGAGAGCAACAATCTGACTATGCTTAGTGGGAGAGAGTTTGGTGGTGCCAGCAGGAGCCATGGTAGTGGTTGTGGTTAAAGAAATAAATTACTTGAAACATGTGCTACGCTTTCCGGCGCTTATTGTGACATGTGACGTCACGCGTTTCCATACTTTTGGCACCCACGAGTAGTGGATGGTGAACCAGAGTACAAGATCTCTGAGATTCTTGACTCCAAGATCAACTGTTGGTGTCGGAGTTGTCAACTCCTTTACTTGGTCTGCTGGGCTGGTTATAAAGGAACTGATGAGGGAACCTCCTGGATTCTGGCAACAGAACTCTGACATGCACAAGAACTTGTTGCGGATTTCCACACTGCATACCCCACCAAGCCCGGGCCCTTATCCTGGTTGTCTTGAAGTCACACGGTGTTCGTCTAAGGGTGTTTCGCGTTTTGAGAGCTATACTAATAATACAAGTCTGTACCACCACATACTACTAACTACATGTCTGGTGGGACATCACCTGAAGGGCCCACCTCCGTTGCCTCCACCAAGTCCTCCTCTGGCCCCCCTGTGGGGTCCACCTCCATCTCCTCACCTTCACCCTCCCCTTGAGGCACCTCCCCCAACTCCGCTTCTGGCCCTTCCACCGGAGTACCCTCAGGCACCCGGTATATCTCCTCCAACATTGCCCAGATCTGCGCCCACTCCCACTTGATCTCCTCCTGGGCTGCATCCATCACCTCCCGGGCGGCCTCCTGCATGGCAATGCGCATGGTCTGTGCCACCACAGCTTCACCTCCTGCCGCAACTGGAGGGTGACCTCTGCAGTGAACCACGCCTTGAGGTCATGCACCTCCATTGCGACAAGCCCCCACCGGACTCCGGCCACCTCCACCACCTGGGTCTTCAACTCTGCCAACTCCTGGTGGAGTCCTCAGACCTTGTGGACCAGGGCCACAATGAGCTCCTGGCCCAAGGGGCCCTCCAGGCTGTTGTTGATGACGACTTTTGAAGAACCTGTGAAGTGGTTAGTACCGCTGAAGTCCAAACTACTGCAGTACTTACTGGCGGTCAGCTTCTCCACATGCCCTTTCCCCTTGTCCTCTGCCCTGCTCTTCTTGGAGCTGGGGGACAGGGTCTCCTCTGCCTCCTCTTCTTCATCCAAGTCCGCGACGTTCGACGTGGACTTGCACACGGTCTTTGTCAAAAGTAGGGTATAGAGTGGTGAGTCTGCCTCCTCCCATGGGTGGACGGTTTGCCTCGCGTCCACGCTTTTGGTCCGTCTTCCTATTCGGGAAGAACTTTCCCACGCCGCTCCGGGGGTGTTCGTATTTATCCTTACTGTACATCTCTTTTCCCTCAGTTGCTATTCCACTAGCAGGAAGACTGAGGGTATGTTATCTCACTTACTATACTTATACCATTTACTGACTGTACTTTAGTCTTGCGCATCCTGCGCTTCTTTAGGTATGAATATCAGTTGCTATTCCACTAGCAGGAAGACTGAGGTCTTGCGCGTCCTGCCCTTCTTTAGCTCGTGAAAGTCTTGCATGCGCACCTTGGAGTCCCTGGGGCTTGCTTGCGGTTGATGCACACCTGCATCTCTGCCGGGAGCCCCGTCGCACCAACACACATTGCTGCACCAATGCACATTGACGCCTTGGCTGTTTGACAGGATGTGCAAGACGATGTTTGCTTGCTGGTGTGGAACCGGCAAGTTACACCCCTCTCCATGCAACGGGTGCACAAAGTCCTAGAAACTAAGTCAGCAGCCGTCAACTCCGTACTCTGACGGTACTTACATTGGGGTTAGGAGCTCCTCCTCTGGCTCCTTGCGCACCCTCTTCTTGCCCCACAACGCTTGCCTGGCACTCATGGGTGATGCTGCTGCCACCGCCTTCTCTGCCACCGCCTTCTCTGCTGCGGCCTTCTCCACCTTCCGGCGCTTCCGCTCCTCCGCCTCTCAACGCTCCTTCTCCTCCGCCTTCCATCGTGCCTTCTCCTCTGCCTCTTGCCGCACCTTCTCCTCCTCCTGCCGCTGCAGCTCCCGCAGGGCAGTCATCTCCACCTCCATGGTGGCGAGTCGGGCAGTGATGTTGGACATGGCGGTAGTTGTCAAAAGTTCGGGGGGGTAGTGGATGTGAATGTGGGGATACAGAGGCATGTACTCCAACTCCGGTTACGGTTCTTATAGGCACCTTCGGCCTTAGTGCATTTCAGACCGATTTCAAACCCCCGTTCCTTGATCACTTCTTTTTCCTTTTTCAGACTAGACTTCCTTTTTGATTTTCCGTATGCTCCATTCTCTGTTCTCTGTTCTCCATTCTCCATTCTCTGTTCTCTGTTCTCCATTCTCCATTCTCCGTTCTCTGTTCTCCATTCTCCATTCTCCATTCTCCATTCTCCATTCTCCATCCTCCAACTTACCTAATTATGGCCCTTAGGGGTTTGGGCCTAGAGGGAGGGCACTGTTACGCTCCGTGCTTGAACTCCAAGTCCAGACCTTGGTACTTGCTACTCTGCTTCACCTCTGTACTTTTGTCGACTCCATACTCCAAATTCCAGTTCATTTCAAATACGTACCTAACTCACTTTACACACGCGCAGTGCTGACTGTACTAAACAATAAGCCCCAACCTTGAGGCTATGGTACTTTGTACTTCACACTGCTCCTGCCTATTCCACTTGGCCTTATTGTTCTCCTTAACAATAGGGTGTCTCTCTATAAATACCGAGCTGGGATGTAGTAGTTACTCAGTTCGGAAATCTTATTAACCCACGCACTCTCTCCTTAACTCCCAAGAAACCCCCAAGTCCAACACTCACTCTGCTCCTCCTCCATCTACTCCAACCCCAACCTCCATCAAGTCTGATCCCCTTCCTTTCCAAATAGAGGACAATGACTAGGGACCCATGCATTACTAATAGTTTTGCAAAAGTCCTCACCCTGTGCCAAGTCCCACCTCCAGACATACTCTGTTCCATACCTCCGCTGACCCCTGACCTCCGAAGTAGCCCCGGGACAGCATGGTCCTAATAGAAGGTCCAGGGGCAGGCCTTGAAGACCAGCTCCAACTGCATGAAGAATGACCGGAGCTTGTTGGGGTTGGACTCATTGAACTGGTCCGGCTTGCAGACATTGTGCTGCTTACTGCTCAGGGATTGGACCAGTGGTTGTGGTGGGGAATGGTTGAGCATGCATGCGATCATGGAGATGGCATTGGCGAGTTGCGCCTGGATGTGTGTGTTGCCTTCGCTGGAGTTGGAGGTGTCATCAGACCCTTTGTCATCCATGGGGTCAGGATAATTGTTGCCACCGGGGTCACTGGGAGGTCTAGGTGGGCCTGCGGAACCTGAGGCCTGTTGGTTCAAGGCTTGCTCAGAGAAGGGGTTGCCCAGAGAGGGTTCTCTCAGGGGTTGTGGGTTGCTGGGGCCTGTTGGCACCAGGGAGTGGAGAGTGTTGTCATCATTGGAGGATGGATGTCCCACAATAGTCTGAGCAAAGTTCCATTACCACATAGGTATAACGTGCTCAGCAGTTTTGGAGCCCTGGCATTCCATCCAGCCACTCCAAGGTTGCAGCAGGTCTATAACGTCCAAGGACCAAGGCTGGGTGTGGACTATGGTTCTGAAGGTCATGACTGGGGAAACCCAGTGAGTTCAGAAATACTGTTAGGATCGTGCTGTCCCGGAGTTATTCTGGAGGTTGGGAGTTGATGGGGGTATGTGACGGAGTACATCCAGAGGTGGGACTTGGCACAAGGTGAGGACTTTTGCAAAACTATTAGTAACACATGGGTCCTTAGTCAGTGTCCTGTATATGGACAAGGATGGGATTGGACTTGATGGGGGTTGGTCAGGGTAAACAGAGAAGGGATGGAGTAAGTGTCAGACTTAGGGGGTTCTTGGAGGTTAACAGAGAGGCAAGAGTCAATGGGGGTTAAACAAGATTTCCAAACTGAGTAACTACTACATCCCAGCTTGGTATTTATAGAAAGACGCCCTATTGTTAAGGAGAACAATAATGTTGAATGGAATAGGTAGGAGCAGCATGGAATACAAAGTCCATAGCCTCGAGGTTGGGGCTTATTGGCTAGTACAGTCAGCACTGCACATGTGAGAGGTGAGTCAGGTATGTCTTTGAAATGAGACAGAATTTGGAGTATGGAGTAGACAGGAGTACAGAGATGAAGCAGAGTAGCTAGTACCAGAGTTTGGACTTGGAGTTTGAGCATGGAGCATAACAATGAGGCTACCAGTCCCATGGAGAAAGTTCCAGACACTGTGGCTGGGCTAGATGTTGGATGACATTGTACTATACAGTATTACATCATAGCCTCCTGTACATGTATATAAGACTGCTCTGTAGGAGCAGTTCAACAAGTTGCTCTTAACCTTCAACCACTAAGAGCTCTACAGGTAAGTAAGGTAGAGGGGCTTTCCACTGTATAATAAGCCCTGCTCAACATGATGATCATTGAGTGAATACTGCATCTATGAGCGGGATAGTCAGCGAATGGTCGTGATGATTTCGCGGCAAATATCTGGTTATTATCGGGCATAGTCTTTGAATTGCCGCGGCGAATATATGCATTGACGCCCAGTGCAGCTAGATTGGGCGTCTATAACCCAATCAGTGCGAAGCGCGTCGAATGTGAGATATTAAGACAAGACTCACCTCCAGACCCTGTCCCCTGATACACAGATTTCTCTACAAAGTCACGAGCCGTAATCCATCATAACACACACCACTTGGTTGCATTCCTGATAGTATTGCCAGTAGCCGCGTGCAGATAGTATACAAGGTCAACGCAGCGAATTCCATCCGACCGAACCGTAGCAAAGCGAATGACAAATGGAAGGCATGCATGGCAAAAGCGTCCAGTGGATACGAACAACGACGGCGAGCTCGGGATTACCTCCACATCATGGTGGGGCACCGTTACCTCGGCTACCGCGCGCCGGGGGCGGGCCCGTTGTACAACGTCGCGTCCACCCAGTTGCCGTGACCGCTGCTGCCGCTGTTGGACCGCATGGGGTACTGCGGCGCGTAATGCCCGCTCTGCGAGGACGTGTGGCCAAGCGGCGCGCTGGTGCGGTCTGGGGGCGTCTGGATGGGCATGATCGACCCCTGGCGCGTGTGCGCGCGGTTCGAACGGTTCGAGCCATCGGAGCCTTGTCGCGCGCGGGCTGGCACACTGGTTCTCGCGATTAGTCTAAACTATGTCCATCTATACCCGAGGGCGCCTACTTTGGGCCGTACATAGAAGGCTGGGTGACCATGGCCGATGCGTTGAAGTTGAGGGGAGGGTAGCCGGGGTAGCTTGGGAGCCTTTGTGCGGACTTGGGCTTCGAACGGCATGAACGCATGATACCTGGCATCAGAGCAAGGTCTATCAGTCGCGCAAACCCAAAAGTACGGTGTTGAACGTACAACGGGTGATTCCCCACAATATGAATATTAGTATGACGCCGGCCGCAACTGTAACCGGGACTGAGATTTGCAGATTGTGGGTATACCACGACTATTCGATGTTCCTGGTCAACATCGAAACGCTGCATGCTGCTGAAATGCGTACCTTGAATGTTTGCCACCAGTTTCCAGCCTTGCACGAGCCCGAGTAACACGTCCCGCCATAGCCTATCGGTCGACGTGCAGTGAGACAACATGTCTAGTGATCTGTCGCGATAGTGATACGCACCACAAGGAGAGCCATCGACAAGCGGGGTCTGCAATACGACACATCGACCGGAGTTGCTGGGATCCTGGCAGGAGACCTGACACGACTTGTCGTTGTTGCTTGGACACGCCTGCTTGAGTCCCATGGATGCGCCAACGAGCTGGCACTGTTCTGTGAAGCAACAAGCAATTCAGACTGTGTATCTCAGGTGGTGGTTAGTGAGGAGCACTCACGATCAAGTGAAGTGCACTCTCCGCTTGCACACGCTAATCCATCAGTTCCACAACTCTGCCCTGGGAAGACATCAGATCCCCGCCGGCACTGAGATATCACTTGAGATGCTCACCGTTGGGGGCAACGACGTCCGCAGGGCACACAGCGCTAGTGCCGGTGCACTTCTCTGCGGTGTCGCACTTGTCGTCCTTGCTCGGGCGGCACACCTGCGTCGCGGGCGCGAACGTGCACTGCTCCGTGCAGCAGGAGCTGCTCTCCGGGTCGCACACCGCGTTGTTCTTGAACTTGCACGTCGTGGTGTCGCAGCACGTCGAGTTCGAGTTCAGGCCTGGGTCGCAGTCCTCGCCCGACTCGACGATGCCGTTCCCGCACATCTGGAGGGAGATGATCGGCTTCGCTTCGGTGAAGGACGTGGGGCCGCTTGGGTCGATCAGACACGTCGTGTTGGTCGCAGTACCCTCAACGCCCTTCATGAGCGAGCCTGGAGAATGGTGTTACTCTCAACTGTACGTTTTATGATTGACCTCGACTCACAGATGTTGCCAATGCTACACTGCGAGAAGTTCATCTCCCCTGCTTCCGCAACGGGGCTCATGATGAACTGCGAATTGGCATCGCAGGTTGTAGTCGTAAGCGGGCAACAGTTATTAGAATCAGTCTTGCATGCACCAGAACACGAACATCCGTCTGCGCAATCGTGCTAGAGCAGAATGAGCACGGTGCGCGGGCCAAACCCCGGGTGAACTCACAATGGCACCGAAATTGTGTCCGATCTCGTGTGCGATGACTTGCCACTCGGTACGGCCCGCAGTCGAGACGGCCGTGCCGGACACAACCGAGGGAGAGTTGCCGGATGCCGTCTGCTGGCAGAGTGTGGCCAGCCAAGCGATGCCGACTTCCGACCCGGTAGGGCAGCCGCTCATCAAATGCCACAGACCTGCGCTGTCATCGCCCTTGTTGCCGCGCCATTGGGAGAATATGGACAGCCGGTCGTTAAGCGTGACGTTCGCAGAGCATGCAACGTTCCACGGCGCAGCAGGATCAGCCGTACTTGGGCATCTGCCAACAGCTGCGTGAGTATTGAGGCTGGGCGCGCAGGGATTTGTATACGGACTCGGCATCGTGCACCTGGAGTTCAATGATGCCGAGGCTCACGTTGAATGTCGACTGCGTAGCGTGTGAGTCGCATGTCAAGAAATTCCACCAACAAGACATACCTTGTACAGCGCGCTCGCAGTGTTCCAGTTGGTGATGATGCGTTGCGTTGCGTTGGAGTCGGAGCCGTACTTGCTTGTGTACTCACAGTCTGCTGCGACACCCATGTACACGACCCGCTGCGAACTAGGGCAGCCTACCGTCTGACCAATCACAGTAGAGAAACTGCCATCTATCAGCATCTCACGCCCAAAGAGAGAACTGCCAAGAATACCTACTCCCAATCCATCCCGCCACCGGCGACATCATCACGCTTGGTAAAGTTTGTGTTGCGCAGGAAGCCAAAGGCGTCGTACCAGGGTGTGTAGGGCGGGGGGTTGGGTTTGCGCAGGACCTGATGATCAGTGTTGAAGTCCATACGGTCATGGCCACAGGTCTCGGCAATGGGGGCCGCAGCACCCAAGACATTCGTCGTGGCCGCGGTATGTTCATGAGTCGACATAACATCCGAGTCGCGCCAAATTACCAGCTGTGAATCGAACGCATCCCCGGATACCTCGACATGCGGGTCGAGGGTGTGCTTGCTGCGAAGGTAGTTGTCCTTAGTCATGACATGGTGCACGACGCCATTCACCGAGAATGCGCCTTCGAACTCGGGTGGTTTCCCACTAGCACTGTCTCCCTGGTCGTACACGGTTATGCGCGCCCATCCAAGTTCGGATTGCCCTGATGGTCGTGGCAACACGCCCGCCGTGTCCTCGCGGAGACGATCGGGAGAGACATGAGCGGGGATGACTTCCCCCCAGTATGCTCGGACTGAGTCGCGTAGGATCGGTTCCGTACGAGAGAGGACGGACTGGCCGCCAGGGGTTGTCTTGTAGTACTTCACACGCGCGGCAGGGTGCACGAGGTGTTCATTCGGACGGAGGTGTAGGTAGAATGTTTCGTCGAACGCGGTCAGCGTCAGGCGAAACGAGTCTGTGTGGCGGAGAATAGGGGAGTCTTGAGGAAACGAACGCTTTCCATAGCCATATGAGGGTGCTCGCCGTGGCAGGATGTCGATGGAAAGCGTCGACGGATGGGATACCCTCTTCAGCGGCCTGGCCGGGGCGCTAAGTGCTGTGTGACCCCGCCCCTCCTTTCAGCGCGATCAAGACGGTGGCGCGCGAGCTTGAAGAACGTACCTGAGACGGAACCGAGGCTGGCAACGAGGACGGCGAGGAGCCAGCGCAGACAGTGGTGAGAGTACATAGGAAAGGATCGTATGGGAGTTCCGGGCTCAGCACCGCCGAGTCGATGCCACAACGCCGAGCAGTATTACGAAGAACCAAGGAAACCTGAGAAACCGAGAGCTGTCCAAAGCCAAATCCGACCTGCGGGAGTCCTCTCCAGAACGAAACCGACACAGCTAGCGTGAGGGAGGAAGAGTAGTTGGACTGGCGGGACAAGGGTGGTGGACTCAGCTGTAGATCCTGCAGAGAGCCTAGACATTCCCCGTCGCAACCGAGCGACTGCCGTACCCCGCGCCCCGGCGTCTCCCACCCGCGTCTGCTCGGTTTACGACCATCACCATCTACGTTATGCCGCCTTGCCGCAGTCTTCGACCGTCCTCTTCGCTCTCTCAGGCTTTGGTCTGCAACATAGCCTCTTCTAAATCTGACCTCGAGTCGCTAGTTCACGTTGCCTGCTCTGCTCGGACCACCACGGCAATGTCGCGACTGATGGGCAACAGCCAGAAGATACCTCGCTCTTGGCTCGGCAGTTGGTCATACTCGGCGAGGCTGTTTGGCTCAGGGCTAGGCTGACTTGCCTATTCATCAATCTGGTCGATTATACCGTAATCAAGACGCGCAGAGTGGTTGGCCTATGTCAAACGGTCCGTCTGTTGGTATCTGCGAGACATGTTGCCGTCTTACCTGTGCAAGTTCCCGGACAGCTCCACCAGATTATCCAAGGCAGCCTTGGGACACATGAGCATGCTGAACGGTGCAGCGTCGAGCATGCTTGGGATACCCATGCTCGACACAGAGAAACACCAGATGTCACCGCGTACGTTAATTTGTCTCGCGTAATGCTCTGTTACCCCACTCATACTTCCGTGCTGGTGAGTATCAGTAAACACGCTCCTTGACAGTACATACCACGAATCGGCAGGCTTGCGCGAGATATGGTAGTGTACGCCCAATCACTATGTCTCTAGCTGAGATCAATATCTGATGGGTTAGCCCGACCATACTTGAGTGTATCACATCCACAGGCACAAGGTATGACGCAGCTACATCCGACAGATTCGAACATTACAACACCTGCTCAACGAGACCCATTCCCTGTGCCTCCAACTCCCTACGGATGGGATCACAGATATCCTTGTGATGGGGAGCGTATATTCCAGGCTCGCGGAAGAACCCGTTCAACACAAACTGCACTGCGATGCCGCAAGGTATGCCCACATAGCGTGCCATCGCCGAGTGCCCGGAGGGCTCGCCGTACGCCTCGAGCGTGGACGTGATTGTGTCTTGGCTCCCGTCGCTCCACTCGACGGCGAACTTGTGTTGTAGGATGACGAGGTCGCGTTCCCCTTCCTCGAACCTCATCAGGGGCTCGAGCCGCGCACAGAAGGTGTCCAGGAGGTTGCCGTCGCGCACCTGCGCCTTGTCGGACGAGAAGACCCCAATCCACTTCAGTCCGGAGATAATGCGGCGACTCTCCTCTTCAGTCGGGAATCGGCAGATCTCCTTCACGCGAGCGACCAATGTGCTGCCAGTGTCAAGGGTACGTTAGCTTCCCACCTGTTCACCGGAACGAAGCACCTACCTCTCGTTCGCGTTGGAAGCTCCGATGGCGTGCTGGGTGACCTCGGCCCAGGTCAGCCCTTCGTGCAGCCACGACTTCTTCTCCATATCCAACAGGTTCAGCGCGACGAGAGCCTTGACGAAGTCCGGGAAGCCTTGGTACCGCAACGAGCCGCGCATGACGGTCTTCGCCTCCGGAATACCATATATCTCGCGGAACGGCACAGAGTTGCGGTTCGGGAACGCGACGTACGCAAACGCGGGCGTGATGAAGTACGGCCGCGCGATGCTCATGAGGTCCTTGCCGGGGACGTCGACCTGCGCCCCGTGCGCGAGGTACGTCGCGGAGTTGAGCAGGACGAGCAGATTCCCGCGCGGCGACCACGAGAACTTGTACCCGAGCGGATTCCCAGAGCATTCGGGCGCAGGTAGACCGCCGCAGAAGGAGTAGAACTCTTTGATCTGCGGGCGTACATGTGAGATTTCACAGGACCCTGCTCAGGTGAACATGCGAGACCAACCTTTCCGCCCTTGGCGTGCACTTCGTCAACGACCTTGATCGCGTACAGGTGATCCACACCAGGGTCGAGCCCAATCTCGTTCATGACCACGATCCCGGCCTGCTTGATCTCGTCCTCGAGGGCGCGAATGGATGGGCTGATGTAGCTCGTAGTCACGACGTTCGTCTTGCCCTTGATTGCGGCCTTGATCACGTTGGCGTGGTATGTATGTGGAACGAGAGAGATGACGATATCGTGCTCGGCTATGGCCTTTTCCAGCGCGTCGCGCTTCTCCGGTTGTTCAGAACCTGCATCGAGGGAGAGTGCGGTCGAGTTGCGGAGGTCACGGGCGATTGCCTCGGCACTGGACAACGTACGGCAGGCTGGGATGAATGTATCAGCTGTACTCGCGACTGAAACAGAGCGTGTATGTGGGACACACCGATGGTGAGCCGGTTACCAGGTTTGCGCACGACATATTCCGCACATGGGCGAGCGACAGCACCGCTGCCGAGGAGGAGCACCCGCTTTTTGGTGGTCACATCTATGGCGTCGGCGCCGATTCTCGGTCGGATGTCACTGCCCTCATCGAGCATCATGCGAGCAAATTCTGGGAGCACAAACGCATTTCTGTGCACGTCGGCGTTGTAGTAACGCGTGTCGGCCATTGTTCGCAGCGGCTGATGGAGGGTGCGGCTTGGTTCGATGGATGCAACTAAGACACCAATTTGGCCGGACGGGTACGTCGGCACGGTCGTGAACGCGCACTCTGCAACAGGGAACAATGAGCGCATGGCGTTCCGCAAGTCCCGGATCTCTTCTCGGTGTAGCCATAGGCACTCTGCTCTCGTCGAGATGTTCCCTCCCGTCCTGAGTGCATGACGGAAAGGTTCGTAGACAGACTCATGAGACAACTTGGCGGGATCCCCAGAGTCAGAGGAGTCCCTGATGATAACGTCGTATGTCAAGGGGTTGCTCTCAAGGCACTTGAGTTCGTCGCCTATGTGTACCGTCACTCGGGAATCGGAGAGGAGAGAGGTCACGTGTGGGAGATACGCCTTCGATGCTCTCAGGATAGCCTGGGCGAGGTATCAGGTATGACTGCAAGAATTTTATTGGCGTAGGCGTACCTCATCAACTTCGCAGAGTACAACGCTCTCGACGGTAGGATGTTTGAGTACTTCTCGCACGACCCCAGCATCGCCGCCTTCAACGATCAGAACCGTCTTCGGGTTGGGATGCGCAGTCAACGGAAGATGCGCGATCATCTCATGGTACCTGTACGATGTCAGCATGAACAGTGTAGCATTGACACACTGCACGGCTTACGAGAACTCGTCACGCTCAGTGCATCGTACAACGCCGTCGAGGACGAGGACGTTGCCGTACGTTTGAGACTCAAACACCAAGACGTCGTGAAGATCGGACCTCTCGGTGTGCAAGATTCGGTTGACCTTTAGGTTCAACGCTTGTCCTCTCCATCGCGATGAGATTTCCCGGAACCAACCATCTAGAGCATGTCACCATGTCAGCGTACGCACACTAGGCTGTGAAATTGACAGTGAACTTGACGTACCGCTGATCGTACGGTGATGAAGGGGCGGCATCGCGGACGACGGCGAGAGGTGAGGAAGTAGGCATCTCCCGTTGTTTGGCCAGAAATATAGCTGCTGAGTCGATCTAGTCTCTCCTTCTCACCGTATCAATACGAGTGATAGAAACTCTGACTCGAAAATAGAGTCACATGGTCATAGCCTTATCGTTCGCTAGTGGAATGACTCCCACCGCGCATAACACCTATGGTTCCCTCTCTGTATATATATGGTTTCAGCTACATGGTAAGTCGGAGCGCTCACGGAGTTCCAGGTGCAATTGTCGCTCGTCGATGGAAAAGGAAGAAAGGATGCCAAAAGGAGCAGCTGCTGAGTCTCATATACGCCACAACAGTACAAAATACGAATTAGACGCTGGTGTGAACTGGCGGCGGGCCCACAGGCTGGGTTAGCAACGTTCAGTCACTACTGCCACCACCACTCGACCCTCCGCATCTCAGTTTCGGCCCACCTTCGAGCTCTAAAATATTGCGACGAGGAAGGTGTGATTTGTTGTGGCACAGGGGTACCGCTAGAATTTCCGACTCGGACCCGCACTGCAGTGATTCTGACCGTAGACTGAAAGGAGTGGAACTGGCTGGCACTGGCTCCACCTTCAGAAGGCGTGATAGTACAACGTAACTTGGTCCCGTCAACCACTCCTCATGAGGAATCTAGCGAAGTCCTCTCATGTCTCTTTCGATGACACGCGCTCACGCCACGGGCGTCCCTTCCACCAGACGAGCAAGATCAACACGTTCGTTAGCGCCATTAGGCCGCCCCACAGAGTGTACAACCACCCGTCACCGATGTGGTCCTGGTCTCTGCATGAGCCGCGGGACGCGATCCCGGTTCGCGGGCGGGATGACGCACCTGGAGCGGGACGGCGACTTCTGCCGCAGCGAACGCGAAAAGCCCCCGGAACAGGCTGTTTGTGGCGACTGCCGAAGAGGAGCGCCCGGCATTCGCATCGACAATGTACGCGAGGGTGCTCGAGTATATCCACCTGTCCGGGAGGATGGTTAGGGACAGCCGGTCTTGCTAAGCCCGCGGGAGAAGTTGCATGCTCACACAGAGAATAGTCCGCTCAGGAAGAGGAAGATGCAAGGTGCGGAAATATGCACGGTCTCGTGTACGAGCCAGCCGTACGCGATGATGGACGGCGGTAGGAACACCATGCCGAAGAACGTGGACTCAAGGCGCATCTTGATACGGGGTGTGCGGCGATGATGAGCGTGGGTACTCCATTCCCCCGAGTGCTGCGGCCAAGACGCACCTCAGGATAGCTTTCTCCGCCGTTTCTGCGCTTCGAACGTGCCAGCGTGAGGTCGGACCATTTACCGCCGAGGATGCTTCCTGCAACGCTGCCTGTGAAGATTTCCATCAGACCACGAAGTTCGGAAGGTCGATGAGTAGCCCACCAGCGCCGAAAGCGAGCAACACTAGTCTGAGCAGATGGTGTGAGTATTGGTGGTCCCGTTACCACTCGTCTTCTTACCCGGTGCGCAACGCATTGTAGTGGTATCCGGAAGCCAGGACTCGAGCAGATGTGTACAGGATTGAGTACGAAAATCCGTAGATGAATCCTGACCATGGAAGATCAGCAACATCTGAGTCGTTGGCAATACCGAGGACGGACCTGATGCAACCAGGATGACGGGATTATTGGGATATCGCAACACTCGCACCATAGGCGTGATAGGGTCGACATCCCTCAGAGAGAGTTTGACCGCTCGGAAGGCAGGAACGGAAGGTGTGTCACCGGTCTCAACCACGTCAGGATTGTCGACAACCTGACGAGATTTGACAGCTTTCTCGTCCCGGTGTTGGGCCTCTTGCAAATTCCTACGTACAACGCGCTGATATGCCAGGCTCCGCTCACGTCTGAATGTATCTTTGAACAGGAATGCGAATGCGACGAGGTTCAAACCGGCGAAGATCACAAGGAACCAGAAGCATGCCCGCCAGTCGAAGCCCTGGGTAAAGCTAACCGGCCGCTTTCAGGATACGACGACAGCGTTGGACGATTAAGGGACGTACCCTCCACCCAAGATGGGGCCCAGTGAAGGGCCGAGTAGAGGCGCACTGTAGTAGAGTCCCATCTTCATCCCCCTTTCATGGGAATCATAGATATCGGCGAGTGTCGCCGCTCCTATGGCGAGAACGGCACTAGAACTGCATGATGGTAGGCCGCGTGAGTACAGTTGGACCGCATGGTATCGAAGGGGACCCACCCAGCGGCTTGAACACACCGCATTCCGATCAGTAGACCGATAGACGGTGAGAGCGCTGCGCCCACGGAGCCGCCGATGAAGAGCACGATGGACACTAAGTAGACCGCCTGGTAGGCGGCGCAGGTGAGGTCAGTGATCTGAATCACATATCATCACTGATTCCCACCTTGCGGCCTTTCAGCTCGCTCACAACACTCCAGAGGAGAGGTACGGCGCCCTGTATTAGCACGAACAGGGAAAGCGTCCAGCTGATTTGCGAGCTAGTTGCGTGTAGCTGGTCCTCTATCTGTGCAATGGCGGCTGCGTAGATGTCAGCAGCGCTCACAAAATGACAACAACAGCGCAAGACTCTTACGATTGTATATGCCTGCTGCGATGGTGGTAATGAGAGACGCGGACGAAACGATTAGAAGTACAGTCGTCTGTGCACACGTCTTAGAATTGCAACAGACGAGAGGATATCTGACACACCTTGCGGTACCCTGACCACGTGCGGGGGTCATCATGAACGGCAACATGCTCGATGTCCACCTTCGCCATCGTGGGTGGAACGGCAGAGTCTGAACTGTGCTGGGGCATTCCGGCGGGTTCGCGCACTTCCCGTTGTTCTGTCCCGCGAGTTGACATACCAGAGATGGTGGTCAAGAACAAGCCTCCTGCCTCATGAGAAGTCGCTTCGACTCATTGAACGCGCGACGGCGAACTCGGTCGGAAGCGCTAAACGAACGCATCACATGTGCCACGAGACGTAAAGTCGCAATATCCCGAGTCTTGGAAGACAACGACGTGTTGCGTGCTGACGCCGCCTACGCTCCAATTGAGCCAACGCCCAATTCATCGATGGTACACTCGGCGTTACTTCGAGCGCCTGCCTCCGAGAGCCGGGACGGCCTGAGAACTGAGGTGGTCTCGTTCTCTGAATGTGATTCAGTCGACGCTCAATGCTGGATCTCCGCCGCGGGCGCGAATCTCCGCCTGACATCGGAAGCCGGCCAAAGGTTAAGCACGTTGGTACCTATTCTTCCGTCTGACGTGGTCCGGAACATCGCGAAATTGGTTCTCAGCGTTTGTTACCAAGATCACGATGGTTGTGTGAGCGACAAACCTTGGCATAGCCTGCGGACCACCGAGCTTCGGTTCTCCTTTCGGCTCGAAATGGTACATCAACTTGCCATATCCGTCATCAGCACCGGCTGGAAGGTGACATTCTCTACGAAAGACTGTTGATGGATACGATGCTCAGCGGAGTGCTAAAGACCTCGTGAAAGCCGTTGAAACGCATCGGAGTTGCCTGGAGTACTACGCACCGCTTAAGCGGAAAAGAAGAATCAGCAGCAGGCCTATAGCGCAACTTGACCACAACTTGGGATTGCATGGTCCCTCTGCGCATTCCGAGCCTATCTCTTGGCTCCAAAATTTCAGCGCGCGGTTGGGATTCCGTATAGATGGTGAGACGTGGGTGAGTTGCAAGTACGCGCCTCGGTCCATAGTGTGGGGGAACGTGATCTCATGCCGGGGGCGGGCGGGTATCCTCACATGTCTGACCTCCGTGTGATGCGAACTGACGCAGCCTTTGGACAAGAAGGCGTAGAACGATAGACCTTCTCACGTACCGGCCTGCCCGTCCAATTGCGCCGCGTCTCTGGGGCCGGTTTTCGGAGGTAAGAGTCTCAGCGCCGGACGCTGAGGGTATTTTCGCGAATGATTTCTGCGTTTGATGTGTGAGAACAATAATCTGAGCGTACACAATATCGCTGTGCCAGGATTATCCAAGATATGGAGTCATTTTCAGCCTCTACGCCGCTATGATGCCACCGGCGAACGACCAAACGAATGTCCGGATTCATGCAGTGTGTCGCATGGTGCAAGTTGCTGAACTCAGGTCAAAGCAAGGTCGGAAGCCTGCTGCTTGCCTGTGGCGAGCTGCGTGGAAGCACATGGGATAACGTCAAGGGGGTTTGGGGCATGTCTGCAAGGATTCAGTAGGGTCACCTGCGAAGACGGCCGCTTAAGCTCATGGAAAAAGGGGAGTGCTGCGTACACCGCGAGTTACCACGGTCGAGACAAACAAACCGAGGTGGTCGGCGAGACTAAGAGTATAAAATGCGTCCTGCTCAGAGGGGAGGCTCAACAAGCACCCGCTTGCCACTCACCGAGCACTTTAACGCACTCCAACGCACTCCAACAACACCATGTCCGCCGCCACCGCCGCCGCCACCCCCACCAACGCCTCCTGGCCCGCATTCCCTGGTGACAAGGAGGTGCCCGTTGCGCCCCTTGCCACCGTCGATCTCGGTCGCCTCATCGCTCGCGACGCCGTAGAGGTCGGGAAGCTCCTGAACGTCTGCCATACGCACGGGTTCTTCTACCTCGACCTGCAGACGAGCGAGCAGGGCCGTCAGATCCTCGCCGACGAGCAAGGCCTCCTCCGCTTCATGGAGCGGTACTTCGACCAGCCTCTTGAAACCAAGATGCTCGACGACCGCAAGGTGCACACCCATGGGTCAGTTGGTCCCCTTGATCCCGCCGTGCGGCGTTTAACCTCCCCGGACAGATTCAAGCCCGTGGGCACGTTCTCTGGGACCAAGAACGGCACCAAGGACCGCTATGAAACCCTGAAGGTCAGTTGCTCAGACACCAGCCAACTGGTCTAATGTGCTTACTGTGAATCACCAGGTCGCTCGTACCGAGATGGTGGAAAAGTCCCCCAAGCTCCCAGAGGACGTCAAGAAGCAAGAGGCGCTGTTCGACAGCTTCATCTCCCTCTCCCACTTCATCACACACACCCTGCTTGAGTGCCTCTCCGATGCCCTTGGCCTCGTCGGGCCTGCGCGGCTCGAGCAGTTCCACCGCGACGGCGAGGAGACGAACACGACGCTCGTCATGCTGCACTACCCGCCGACCGGCGACACGAACGACTCCATCGGGCACAACAAGCACACCGACATCGGCTCGATCACGCTGCTCTTCAGCGAGCAGTGGGGCCTTCAGGTCTGGTCTCCCGAGACGGACAGCTGGGCATTCATCCAGCCGCGCCCGCACGGGCACGCGACGATCAACGTCGGGGACTCGCTCCGCTTCCTCAGCGGGAAGCAGTTCTACTCGTGCCTCCACCGCGTGATCCCCCCCGCGGGAGAGCGCCAAGTTGAGGACCGCTACTCGATTGCGTACTTCCTCCGCCCGGAGAACAACGCGGTGTATGAAGACCCCTCCGGCAAGAAGGTCACCGCGCGGGTGTGGCACGACGACAAGTACGTGATGTTCGGCGAGCCGCACGTCAAGCAGGAGGCCAGCCCGATGCTCACCGGTGGCATGGAGCCTATCCTGGGAAGCCGCGAGATCGTGGTCAACTGAATGTCGACGTAGGTGAATGCAACAAAGGCAATCTGTGGTCATGCGTCAGAAAATGTAGACATAAAATCATTTGTCCCTTGTACCAATGTAACACATCCGGATAGTGTCCCCTTCGCCCATAACGCGCTGAGCGTCGTTGCCCCCGGCCATCTGGAGAAAATGGAAGCCTACCCAACCTGCCAAATTACCATGGTAAGGCTGAGCCAACGTGGCTGTATATTGCAAATGTGACAACGGCATGGGTTGTTTGCCGTCGAGCTTACGTACCCAGTGCACAATGCTAAATCTTGTGCCGATGGCAAAGAACCAGTGTTCGTAATAGTTGTTGCATCGTGCAACACCTTGGCGCACGCGACGGTGGAGATATAAGCCTCCAAGTACATCTCGGCACAAGAGCGTGTGCTTATACCATGGCCCCGGGCCCGGCTGGACGGTGACCAGAAGTCATAGTCACAGACTAACCGCTACTTATTGTGATCACCGCCAGGTCACCGACGAGATCCGCGAACTCACATCGCACATGTTACACAGCCTAGGCGTCGTCTCAGCCGCAGCACGCATATCACACCGTATGGTGGCCGGTCAAACCCATGTGCGAGAAGTCTTGTTGAGCATGGCATACAACAGCATACATGAGGAACCGTTTTGTGGAGTGTCGTGCAGGGTGATGCAGAGAAACAGGAAACCCGAAAGCGATGGCAGAGGAGGAAGCGGAGGCACTACATGGCGCGCTCACCGGGTCTGTCATATCATGCAAGCCGTCAACAACCAGCTTTTTGAGCCGACTGTAGACACTACGCACCTTCTGGAAACCGATGGCCTTGGACTTCTCGCGGAAGCACTGACGGCAGAGGTCAAGGCCGTACTTGCGAATGAGACCAGCCTGGTGCGCGCAGGTGCGGCTGTCGCAGGTCCCCCGTCAGCACACGCATTCCCCCGTCGATGATTCCCTTGGAGCCACAATTGATAGAGCGGACGCTTGCACGCAGGTACTCACCACTCACGGCTGCCCTTGCCGTACTTGCGGGGACGGGAGAACCAAACAGCGTCGTGGGTCATTTTGTACGGTCTTGAGGAAGAGAGGAACTACTTTAGCAAAGGCAAGGTTCACGTTCAGGTCAATTTCGGTCCGCCTGAGGGCTGAGAGGGGTGCTTGCCTTGTCCGGAGGATGAGCGGAGACCTTGCCGTCGGTGTCGATGTGCGCGCGGTGATTTGTGTTGTCCTGTACAGTCTTCAGGAAGATTAAGGTTCAACGTCAGTTTGGACTCCGCCGGAGTTGACGAGTGGCTGCGTTCTCCCCATTTGGAAAATGAGCGCTTCTCAATTACCCTGCAGAACGGTCTGTTCATTCTCTGAGCCTAGTCTTTGCTGATGACAATCCTGGGTACATGAAGCAACCATATGATGCCAGATATTCCAAGAAGTACACTATATCGGGAACAAAACATAGTCCAACCTGTCCACCCCATGATCCTCGCCGGAACCATGCGAGCATAGTAATGCTCTAGATCCCAGCTGCATCCTTGATCTGTACCTTGTTCAAGGTATGCGCCAGAATCTCCACGTCCGAATCGTCCGACAGCTCGATGGTCTCGCACGTCTTGAGGGTGCTCTCCTTCGGGGTTCTGACTGCCGGCGAAGCAGGGAACGCGCCCGGCATGACAAGCGGAGAGTCTGTGGTACTGAGCGTGAACTCCCACAGTTTGCACTCACGGGCAGTGCGCTCACCTCTGTTGCGGTTTGCCGCGTTCTGGCTGTCGGCCGTGGTCTTGGGTGTCTTTGGCGCGCCCCTCGTCGTGAACAGCGGCACGAGCTGCCCTGCACATCCTCCACACACTATGGGCGGGCGCAATGCAATGAGTGACAGCCACTTTAGGATCGGCGCAAGTAGACGAACCGTGTTTGTCAGGATGGATAGATTTTGAGTGGCGGCCGTAGCTTCAGGACGTCAATCGGTTATGCAGTACATGATGGAGAGTGCCGTGACTTACACCCTGTTGCACGTCGCGCACTCTGCCAGGAACATTCAGTCAGTAAATGTACATGTGAGACGCGCGTAATGGACACATACTCCACTGAAACTGGTGGTGAATCTCGTAGTCGTGCTTTGTCTGCAACAGCGGACGTGAGTGTACGCCGCAGAGAGTAGTTGGAAGGCTTACCGAGACCTTAACGTCCGAGCGTATGCTCATCACTTTCCGGCCCCTTGACGACACCAAGAACATGAGTTATTCGACACAACGCCTATAGTACCGAGTGGACGACGTACCAGCCTTTGAAGATCGCGCCGTGTTGCTCGTCAGGAGCGTCGCTAATGATCCAGCACGCGAGATGGCACATCTCATGCGACAACGTATGCCTGATACGCTCTACACCCCACGAAATCAGCACCACTGCGATACCTTCTCGATGATCAACACACACCCTCGCAATCCAGCACCTTCTCCGCGAGTTGGATGGACGTTTCGTGCACCCCGTGCCGGTCCCTGCACGCGCCCCGACATCACTCACCCTGTCCCCACTGGCACCCATCCTGAAGCACCAGAAGCTAGAACGACGCACCTTTTCCAGTGCGCCCGGCCCGCAGTCGTGCGCAACCTATTGCTCCATACGAGTTTGGTGTCCGCGGGAATCCCGCCGCGGAACACGCTCTCGTTCATCTCCTTAAAGAACGCGTCGGCGTACGCGCGCAGGCGCTCCCGCTGCTCTTGCTCGAGCACCTTCTTCGTCTTACGCGGTGCCTTCGCCTTGCCGGGTGATGGGTTGGTGGTGGGAGGCTTGCGGGCCTTGGGCTGCGGCTTGGGTCTGGGCTTGGAGGGGCTGCCGCCCGCGTCTTCCCGTTCTTCGACGTCGTCGTCCGCGCCGGGAGTCTGGGACTCACGCGTTGGCGCGCGCCCTCGGAGGAGCGTGAAGGGGCTTGCAGGCGGCTTCGGGAAGATGAAGGGTGCACGGAGGATCGGCTTGCGCGCACTGCGAGGCTCGTTGCTGCAATGCCCTCGCTCAGCACTGTGCGCCCTTGACATGGGAATGACCTACAGAACGAGGATGGACCCGTCGTCCATGGCGAACGGGTCCTCGGACATCCTTCTGTCTTCGTCTTCTTCGTCGTTCCTATCTTCCTCCCCGTCATCGTCACTGTCCTCGTCCCCGTTCCCGTCTCCGTCGTCGTCATCGTCGTCATCCCTGTACAGCGGAATCATCTCTCCACCCTCATCGAGGGAACGCTTGATCGGAGACGCGCTCCTCCCCTTGCCTTCCCCCCTCCCCACGACGTCTTTCTCAGGGACGCACTGCGACCCGCCGCCCGCCCGCGAGCGAGGGCTATCCTGCTCAGGGGACGACATCGTCAAGTCTATAACATCGTCGTCCGACGGCAGATGCCGACGCGGTCCCCGACTGGCCGGGTCGCGCGACTGCAGCAGCGTCGGACGACGATGCGCGTCGCCCTCGTCTGATGCATGCTCGACTGGGTCCGAGTCCTCCGAGTCTGAGCTGACGACGACGCGGCGCGCGCGGGGCGTGCGACACGGGTTGCGCCGGCCGCGCGGGGTCGGCGCAGGGCCGCCGTCCTCCGCTTCGCCGTCCCTGCCCAATCCACACCGGTCAGTGATAACACTATATGAGGCCCGGCCAGGTGGGGAAACGCGTACCCTTCCGAGCTGAGCAGTGCCAAGCCGTCCGCGGCGTCCTCCAGGACCTGGGACGAGCCCTTCTGCGCGACGACCGAGGCGCTGCGCACGGCCGTGCCCCATTAGTACGCGCACGCACACGCACAGCGGAACGAGGCGCCGAGAAACCGTGCACGCACTCCTCCGTGTCCTCCTCGTCCGAGGAGATCTCGATGACGGGCAGCTCGTTCACGTCCACGCTCGCGAGCACCGCACGCCGCGCCTTGATCCGCCTGCACCGCGCCGATCGCACAAGGCAGCCATTTCGTCAGCGCTCTGCGTAACTAAAAAATAGAGGGGGTGGAGGAGGAGGCATTACCTCTGCCGTTCTTCTTCGCTGTCCGACACCACCATCGTTTCTTCCTGCTTGAGCAGGATCGGGCGCGTGCCGAAGTACCGCACTGCCGTGCCAGGTGTTCTATGCTTCGAAGGGGAGGGCGCACCCTTTGGCGTGGAGGCATTGTGAGTGCATGAGATGGCGCTCTGCTCGTCGCATGAGGAGGTGGGGGTGTCCATCGTTGTGTCACGAATGAGACGGAGGGAGTGCTAGCGCAGATACTATTGCACTGGCAGGCTGAGGGTGTGCTGAGGGTGCAGAAACGATGTGAGTATGCAGGGACACGACCACGTAAGAGAAAAAAGAGCACGAATGCCACTCCCGAGCACCTAGCAGCCTCACAAAACGCGGACAATGGGCTGGAGCACGGACAGTGTGGCACAATGAAGAGACGCGTCCGGACGCGTCTGCTCGAACGAACCGCGCGCCGGCGATCAAACCGGTGTCTAACGCTAAATCACTCCAGCTAAGCGCCCGCCCAAAGTGGGAATCAAGCAAGACCCAAGTTCGACTTCCCTCGATTTCTGAAGCACGTCATACAGCAATTGATAGAGAGGGAAGCACAAGATGCATACAACCTATATACAGCGCATAACGCGCAGGTTAGAGTATGGTACAGATTCCAGCAGTTACAACAGACGACGAGACCTGCGACGGATACAACAAGCGACCCCGGGATATACACGCAGCTTCTATGAAGCCCAAACTCGTTGCAAGGTGACGCTCCTCTACACCATACAATACAACCTGATATCCAACAGCGGTAGGTATGCAAATGCGGTGCGCGAGCGTGCGTGCGTGTACTGTACAGATGCGTGAGGGCCTTCGTGAGCAGCGTCGACGGCGAACGCAGTCCCGGCCTAGCGTCGTCTCTATAATGTCGATCTTCGTTCTGGCGACGGTGATGGGGGTGTTTTTGTACAATGAATGGATAGGTTGGATAAGGGGCGGGAGCCCCAGCGTGTGTGGTTGGCGGTGCCGTCCCCGGAGTTGGCAACTTGGCATCGCTCCGCTCCGGACGATCAGCGATCGGCGATCTGGCGTGAGCACGATCGTGCCAAGGATGACAACTGCTGGGGGCTGGGCGATTGTGTATCCAAGAACGGAGGCGGGCAGCAGGGCGTTCCCAGCGGACAGCCGAGGTGCGATGAGGACACGCTGCCGCGGAGCGCACAGTACTCATGAGCTCTTCTGATAAATCTTGACGCTCTTGACCTCCCAGTCTGGACGGGACGTGTATCAGCTGCTGCGTCTGACAACCGGAGCAATATGGGTGCTTACAAGCTTCCGTGAAAGACGCGCCATTGTTGAGGACAAAGTCCTGGCACGAGGTCGCACCTGTGCGCGCTGCACAGCTCTGGTCCTGCCCGGGAAGGCCTGACGCGCTCCACACACCCCCTGCCCAGTCGCCGCTGGAACGTGTTCGTGAGCGAGGGTCACGAGTTCGGGGCGGTACAGATACTTACCACAATGTCGTGTCAAAGATAGCGGTATGTTGGTAGAAGTACTTGAAGGGGTCGCATGACGAGGCAGGGAAGGAGGCCATGGGCGTCCCCCACCCAGAAGGTTGCGGCGCTCCACTCGACAGGTCGGAGGGGATCGAGCTGCGAGGGAAGAACCAAGTCTTGATCCCGTCCTCATCCCATAGGGCTATTGTCACACAACCCAATCAATACCGTCTCGCTTCCTGATTCGAGAACTATGCACTCACTCGCGTAGACACCGCCTCCGTTGCTATTGAATGTAGAGCCGTAAGAATTGCTCTCGGAACCGCGCACACCGCATCCAGCGTTGGCGGTGTCTGCCGCAGCGCAATTTGTCGACGCCACGAGGGTGCCAGCAATGTTCAGCACGTTGGGGTCCGAGGATGGCATCGAGCAGCCGGAGCTTGTGTGAAGTGTGACCTGATTGCTCGTGTAGTCATTCACGCCCTCCACCATGTCAATCTCGCCTCCGGCAGGCCAGTTAGGGCCTATCCAATTGATGTCAGCATACATCAGGCGGTATCGCGGAAAATACATACCATTACTCCAGAACGCCGGCCAGGTGCCACAACCGGTGGGGATATGCACGGCGTCCAATACAATCAAACCGCCCGTGTAGCTGTACTGCGTCGTGATGCGTACGCTCTTGCGGTAGTCGGTGACCGTTCCAGTCGTCTCGACTCGCATTATCGCATTGCCAGCATCGTTGAT
This sequence comes from Trametes elegans, assembly GCA_022606155.1. NCBI lineage: Eukaryota > Fungi > Basidiomycota > Agaricomycetes > Polyporales > Polyporaceae > Trametes > Trametes elegans. The sequence continues at coordinate 224,453 of JABYQO010000041.1, read as the reverse complement.
TTCGATGATGTTAGCGGATTCCTGATTGATATCGTTAGCACGCTATTCACATACAGGGGATATCCAGATATTCGAGGATGGTCATGATAACATACTGCGGAGTTGCGGTCCAGATACAGCGCCACGCCGTGTGTCGTGGTGTCGGGACTGTTCTGGAAGTCCCAGCCATCGAAGAAAGTCTTGCCCTCCTGCGATGATACGTCAAAATGTGTTTTTTTACAATGGTAGCAGCAATAGATAAACGCACATAACTCTGGGTCACCTTCCACGGCGACGAAGGGGCGCTACTGGAGGCTACCGGACCCGCTGAAGAAGTGGAGGCGGGACTTGTCCCGGGGACTGAGGACGATTTTGTGGTGGTCGCAGCCGAAGTTTGCGTTTTGGACGTGGACGTAGTCGACGAGGAGGCAGCGGAAGACGGAGACACGGACGATGAGAACCCGGACGCACTCGAACTGGTCACATTCGACGCACTGGATGCATCAGACCCATTCGCCGCAATGCCGGTGAGGCCCGAGCCGGCGTGGTTGACGCAGTACATCTTGGAGGACTGGTAGAGTACCTTGGGTTCCTGCTGGAGACGGATGCCGGCGTACGCGAGACGCATGTCGTCGAGGAGGCTGGTGCTCCGCTTGATTACGTGACGGCGGACGTGTCGCGCTGCACGGACGAGGCGCGAGTCGGAGGTGCGCGAGTCGAGCGCGGCGTCGCCGGGGGCGGCATTGACAAGCAGAAATAGAAGGAGAGGAACGTGGAGATACATCCTACGCGTGTCCGATGGCGAGGTGTGGTGGGGATGGAGAGGTGGCGGCCTGAAGAGGCTGGAGGGTGCAGGTGGCGTCGGGTCGGAGCAGGTACCGAGGCGCAGCCTGGGTCGCGTGCAGAGTCGTGGCGGGAACGGCGGAGGAGGGGAGACGGGGAGAGGGAAAGGAGACTGGGAGGGCGAGAGGGGGTATATGTACAAGGCGAGGACGGGAGGAGAAGATAACTCTGCGGCGGAGAGCCTCGCTCGCCTGTGGAGAGCACCACGCCCGCCCGAGCGCCCGTCGACGTCCACCCCGATCTTCCCGGCTGCCTCATGGCGGCCCCGGCCCGGTGCCACGCCGCCAATCCGCGTCCACCGTGCTTGCCTCTCGACCGTCTGCACCTCGCTCGGGCCCGGCTGCACGACGCTCTCGCTCGATACCCCGTCTGCAGCACGCCCAAGTATATCCGCGAACTGTCCGCACTGTCCGTCCAGGACATCGCACATCCCGGTCCTCCGACCCGTCCGTGGCTTCTCCAAGTACCACGGCCCCGCTGCGGCCTCCGAAGGACGCTCATATGGGAGCCCCGTCCCGAGCGAAGCCACGCACATCACCGTCCAGGAATACACCGCGCCTCGACCACAGCCCGCTTCCGTCCTTCTCCATGGCCTTCTTCCTGGTGCCCTGGTGCAGAACGGAAGCAGGCCGCCGGGGCGTGCAGATGTGCCCATCGACGGGACCGTCACCCCCGGCGCGCGCAGGCTGTGGCACTGCGGCAGCGTTCCCGCACCGTGGGCCAGATCCCCTGCCAGGCAGGCGCTGCGGGGGCCATGGATATGTAACTTGAGGACTTGAGGGTTCATGCAGTACCACCGCGCTGCGGCCGCAGCCGCGGTCTGGACCGCAGGCTTGCGTCGCCCGCCGCCCGTCGCCCGCAAGCGCGTTGCACGGCCGATAGCTGCGTTCCCGCCCATCGCGCCTTTCGCCAACAGAGACACGCACATTGTACCGCATTGCACCGGTAGGAAGCTCATGCGTGTGCCGGTCCAACTCAGTCCGCCAATCGAGCTCGATTATCTGTGCAGAGGCCAGCATCATCTCTTTAGATACTACCACTCGGTAGTAAACCTAAGTGACTACTACTACAGTACGTGCACGAAAGACTGAGGACCGCGCACGCACACTCAGCACAAGCTCGTCAGGCCAGAGTACATCATTGGGGCCATGTTAAGACCTACATGATCAAAAACTGTCTCGCAAGTATCTCGCATGGTCCGTGATGCTGATATGTGTCTGGCACAAGGGCGATGGCACGATGCCGACCATGCCGCCTCGACGGTATGAGTGCGTATGTACAACCTCATGTGTGCAACATCCTCGCTGGAAGATCTTGCGAGGTCTGGTCCACCATGTACCGGATTGATACCCGCCGACACCGCCATCCGGGATCATGACGTAGCCTGACCGCACGCAACAGCAATTGAGGGATCATCGTTTGAACGAGATGTGATTGCATCTACAACGCGCGCATAGTGTCATTGTGGAACAGGATCGGAGAGGGGAGCATACCGTCGAAGGATATCAGACACCGAAACGCAAGCGGGAACGGGAGGAGCATACTGGGAGTATATATATGTACATCGCGCGTCAATTATACCTCGTCCTACACATACGGATGAAAAAAACGGAAACGAGAAACTACGAAGGAGACAGGAGGATGGGCACGCGACCGCGAGAGGGGATCCAGGACCACCGCAACACAACACGGGTGGGGAGAAAACCGCAGGCAAAAGGAAGTAATAAACAGGAGAAAGAGAAAGGTACGCAACGCAATGCGACGGACAGAACATGCAGACGAAAGCGCAGACAAGAGCGGAGGCGGATGATGACGTGCATGCAAGAACGCGCAAGAGGGTACGCGCGCCCAAACTCGTCCTCTCGAGACGACGGGCGGAGCAGAGCCTACGGAAAGAGAGAAGAAAAGGAATCGTCCCGGGCCGTCCGTTGCCCACAACCCAAACACAACCCTCCACCCTCTTTGTACCGGAGCCGGAGCAACTGCGGGCGGTGCCCAGCACCACCGTCACCGTGCGCGGGCACCCACCCGCCGCGGCCGCCCAGCGCTCAGCACTCGTCCTGCGCAGACTAGTGCCCGGCGCTGCCCGCGAACGCCTCGCGGACGCTCTTCCGGAGCTCCTCGTGGTCCCGCCCGCTCACGCTCTCGTCGCGCTGGGAGAACGAGCTCGCCTGGAGCTGCGACGTGAGCGCGCTCGGCGTTATCACGCCCTCGCTGTCGGTAAAGTCAAGGATGCGCCGCGCGAGCATCTGGATCTCGCCCTGGCCGTCGCCCGTCTCCGTATCTTGGTATGACCGGCTCTGGGAGTGGTGCGAGTGCGGCGTGCCGCCGAGAGACGATGTCGGCGTAGACGTCCGGGTCTCTGCGAGTGTGCGGATATTGGGGATGAGTAGGTTTGAGTTTCGGATGTTGCTGATCAGCTGGGGATCTGCGTAGAATGTGTTGTCAGTACTTATCCACGGATCAATCACTCATGGTCTCACCCCCGGATTCAAGTAGTTGCACGATGGTCCAGACAGCTATGTGCTGGAACGTTGCGTCCGAGCTCGAGAGGAAGCGGTACAGATACCTGTGCATACCGCCGTCAGGTTTGTCCCAGACGTCGTTGAATGCCGAGTAGTCGTCAGTGGAAGGTCGCCCATCTACTCAACGTCAGTGACTTCAGTGCTGATACCACAACGGCGTGGGCCCACCTTTCGAAGACAGGTTGCCCAGTGCAGCAGCGCTGTTGCCCTGCACTTCCGAACTTGGCGAGTTGGTGAGAGGAATCAAAACCTCACAGATACCCATCTCCAGCAACTGTCCCTTCAGGTCATCTGATACGATGTCAGTATCCAACGAGCGAATCATACATTGGAGCGACGTACCGCTTAGTGCCAATACCGCAATGCAAGCCGTCATCTCGCTCTGGACATTCATCGGGACCTCTAGCACAAGCTCCTTTATGCTCTCAACCGCACCAGCTTTGACGATAGCCTGCTTGTTCTTCTCCGAACTCGCCGCGAGGTTGCGCAGAGTTGAGATTGCGTGACATTGCACTTCCTCGTTCTCCTTGAAGGACAGCAAGTTGATGAGGGGTTGCAAGAATCCAGACTCTATGATTGGAGACTCGTTCTGTGGATGGATGGAGACGTTGCGGACACAAGCAGCAGCAGAGAGGATAAGGGGTAGGTATGTCGACTGCAGGAGGCGGAGCAATGAAGTGAGGCCATCGGCCTTCACGATCTCGAGCTGGTATTTCTCTACAATTGGTATGTCGTAAGACGCTGATTTTGATCAAGATGTTGACAAACATACCGTCACTGGCGAGATTACGCAGCGCAAGTGCAGCCTGACATTGGACCTTCAGACTCGGACTATCCATCAGTTGTACCAGGCTTGAGACGAGCTTAGGTTCTGACTGAGCCAACTTCTTGCGGTTGTGAGCTATGGGTATGGTATTATCAGAGATTGGGGTCTGCATACTCTATCATCAACCGTACCATCAACCGCAATGTTGCTGAGCGCAGTAGTGCAGTAATATTGCACGTCCGTGTCTTGCGAGTTTAACAAGCTGACAAGCACCGGGATGGCACCGGCATTCACAAGCTGTTGCCGGTTTTCATCTGCATGTCATTTAGCCGCTATCCGATAATACCCGGTCATATTTTGAACGCACCGGAATGGGTCATGTTAAGGAGCGCGCCAGTCGCATTGCGCTGAACACGCATGTCCTTCGACCTTGCGAGACGAGTGAGCGGGACGAGCGCACCAGACTTCGCAATCTTGGTCTTGTTGTCATCTTGCAGATACAACGAAGGGTCAGTCGCGTCCTCTCTTTGTATCTTTGCGTTGGACTGACCATGCGTAGCCAGATTTGTTACACATCCGACCGCGTTACACTGCACCTCGACATTAGGACTCAGCATCTGCCTAATGAGCGGCTCGAGGCCGCCGAGCTTCACGATGAGCAGCTTGTTCTCGGCTGTCGCGGCATGTCAGCACCAGCCCGCGACCACGCCTGATGGGCACGCACTATTTACAGCAAGGTTCCCCAGAGCAGCACTGGCAGCCCGCTGCACTTCGGTGTCATGACTGCTGAGGAGGAAGAGGATGGGGTCGAGGGTGTCGCGTCCTACGGGGCGGACTTCCTTCTCAGTGATCTCGGCGAAGGCGAGGGCGGCGCTGCGTTGGAGGTCAACGTTGTCGGAAAACGAGAGTGTGGTCAGCGCGGCGAGAGGCGAGTCTCTGAAGAAGTCGGTCGTAGTCCGGTCTGGTGCGATGCGAGAAGCAAAGTGGGGGTGAGCGACGCGCCCGAACGCGGGACACATGCCCCGCCGTGTGAGGAGAGCTTGACGTACTTTCGAGGTACTGAAGCAAATCTGCCACTGCCTCCCGCTCGTTCTCCAATAGCAGCGGCTCGTACGTTGACTTCCGCGAGTGGACTGGATGCGGGGTGTCAAACCATGCTGGAATCACGGGCAAAAAGTTGTCGCGAAGGAAAGGCGGGCTCACAGCAAGAATCGCAGCAGCTCGAGATGACACCCATGTCAGGAGTCCGTGGTGGCTAGGACGGGCGGATAGAAGGAAAAGGGGAGGGACGGGAGGACGGAGAAGAGCAGGGAAATGAGAGTCGAGCCTGCACGCGAACGCAAACAGCCCGACGGCGACTCGGTAATGTGTTTGTCCGTGTTGTGGGGGTCCCATACATGGCAACTGTCGCTTTGGCGCGCGATGTCCCCGTCGTGGTCTCGGACGACTCAGGTTCGCCGCGCTCCCTGTCCCCGACGGCGAGCTGCTGCTTGCTCACGGGCATCGTTCTCGTCCATCTCGTAATGTCGAACTACTTCCGCGCGCCTTAGCAATTAGCGGTCGCTATCTCGCCCGCACAGGAAGCACAGCATACGCACGAACTGTCAAGAATTGTTCGCCCCTTTGACTGCGGCATCCATGGGCGATGCAAGGGGCCATGGCGATGAGCTGCTGCGCACGCTTCTAGCACTCCTCTCGTATACCGTGGGCACGATTGCCAAGCTTGCCTTTACTTATAATGCCCTCCCGTACTCCAGAGAGGCACCCAGTGATCAGACAACCAAGTCCATCGTATGGATACCCCGGGGTGCACTTCGACTCTCGGCGACCTACTCGTGCTTCCTCCTAAAGCGACGCACTCCGCGACCGTGATATTTGTCCATGTACGTACTGGGATACCGTAGCACTCTTGTATATACTAATTTGACCATACGACAGGGGCTTGGCCAACATAGAGATTTATGGATCCCCGTGCTCCAGAAAGTTGTGGACCGACTCCCAGGCGTGAAGTGGATTTTACCGCAAGCGTATGTCTGGTTGACGACTTTGCATGAGCTGCTCAAACTTAATCTATACCCAGGCCCTCTGTTCCTGTTACATACTATGGGGGCCTCCACCGGCCGAGCTGGTTCGATATAGCGAATTTCCCTCCGCGTAACCACTACGACGAGACTGGTATCGGTACCTCCGTGTCTACGATCGAACGTCTGGTGATGTCTGAAGTGCGTAGCGGTACCGAATCCACGAGGATATTCCTCGTCGGGTTCAGTCAAGGCGCGGCACTCTGCCTCATGACGGCCCTCACAACTCTACACGAACTCGGGGGCGTGGTCAGCCTGTCTGGCTGGATCCCTGAACCATCGAGACAGGTACAACAAGCACAGTCCGTTGAAATCATGCTGAACTCACGGAAATGTCGCAGGCGATGCACCCTTTGGAACCCAACCTTCCGGTTTTCTGGGCACACGGCGTCGAGGACATCGAAATCCCTCTGTCGTACGGGCAAGAATGTGCAACGTTCCTCCGTGAGGAGCTGCACATACCGGAGGACAAGATCACTTTCAAGATGTACGAGGGGCTGGAGCATACCGTGAACGACGCAGAGCTAGACGACCTCGCCCATTGGTTGTCTCGACATCTCGACTAGTACATATCTACATCTGGCAGCTATGTTCTGTACAACATGATGCCCGCACTCGCCGAACTTCATGTACCATGTGAACGCGTCGTTTGTTTGTGCCAGTCGAACAGTGGAAATTATACGCGTATATTCACGCGCGTTGTGATCGACGAGCCTGGGCTTCGGAGGACACTGCCACTAGAAATGAACTCAGATCCGGCGGTGGCACGCGTCTCGCGCTCTCCCGCCGCCGCGTACCACTCTGCAGCCGACCGCAGATATCTCTACGTGATTGGTGCACCTACCTGAGATAGCTTGAACGTGCTACCTGCTTGTGTATGAACTTCGTCCGCACAGCGCGGCCGATCTTGCGTCAACTCTGCTTCCGATACCACAGGTGTACTCTCCCACCCAGGGCTTTCTACTGGACGAGCGTTCCGCTGCCCGAGATGTTGGAGATCAAGCTTACTGAGGAGGAGGATGAGCTGTGCAAGCTTCTCGATCAGTGCACACGCCAGTTGAAGGAGACCGAGGGCATCGAGACGTCGTGCAGGATTGCTGGAGGATGGGTACGGGACAAGGCGCGTTGATTCCTTGCTACCTCGCTCTCTGGTTGGAACTAATCGACGTGGATAGCTCCTTGGATCGCAATGTAATGACATCGACATCGCGCTGGAGAACATGATGGGGGTGCCATTCGCCGAACGTTTCGTGGAGTACTGCCGTGCGGTCAAGACCCTGGACGTGAAGAGCGTAGCGAAGATCGAGAGCAACCCGGACCAATCAAAGCATCTGGAGACTGCGCGCACGTCTGTCATGGGTATTGAGTTAGACTTCGTGAACCTGCGAAGCGAGGAGTACGCAGAGAACAGCCGTATCCCGACGCAAGTGGTGAGTGGTTGTGGTCGGTATCAGGACAGCTGGACTGAGGGAGGGATATGCGTGCAGACGTTTGGAACGCCTCTACAAGACGCGATCAGGAGAGACATCACCATCAATGCGCTCTTCTACAATGTGCACTCAAGAGAAGTGGAGGACCACACCGGCAAGGTAGACCGCTGCTCGGTTCAGCCTGCACGATGATGCTCACAATGCCAAAGTAGGGCCTGGACGACCTTCGCAACGGTGTGATTCGGACACCATTGTCACCACGGGAAACTTTCACCGATGATCCTCTACGGGTGTTGCGGTGCATCCGCTTCGCCAGTCGTTTTGGCTTCACCATGGTGCCAGAGTTGCAGGAGGCAGCTAAAGACTCAGCCATTCAGGTAAGGCGAGAGCTGGGCATCTGTCAACATAACTTGACCGTCGGCTTAAGGCAGCACTACGGGAGAAGATCAGTCGTGAACGTGTCGGGGAGGAACTCGACAAGATGATGGGAGGTGAGGAGACCATGAACTATGCAGTATGATCTCAGAAGCTGAACGAGCGACGCTTCCCTCAGGCCGAAACCCTGTTCTTGCCATTGATCTCATCAACTCATTGTCCTTATACTTCTCCGTCTTCACCGTCCCCGAATCAGCGCACATCACGCTCTCCGGGACGCCCTCGTCCCCACAAAACGCCCTGAAGGCCGCGATGCTCTTGCACGTATTGACCAACCCCGCAAACACCGCAAACACCCCATTCGAGCTACCATTCCCCTCCCTGCCCGCCATACACCCTCTACTCCTCTCCGACTTCGCGGCGCCGAGCAGCACGTCCCGCCGCCTCTACCTCGCGAGCGCGCTCACGCCGTACCGCGAGCTCATCTACACGCAGGCGAAGGGCAAAGTCCGCCAGGCGGCCGAGGCCGTCATCCGCGAGGGCCTTAAGCTCGGCGCGCAGCACCACTACCTCGACGGCATCCCCGCGCTCTTCGCCGCGGCGGAGCTCGTGCAGAGGGGCGTCGCGGACTTCGAGGCCGCACGCTTCGACAAGCCGGAGCGCGCTTGGATAGGTACGCGGAGCCGTGTGTGTGGGTGTGCAAGTTAAATGGGCGCTGATGCGAGACGAGCAGGGGTGTTGCTGCGCGAGAAGAACGTACACAACCACCTCGCGGGCTCTGTGTGGTCCATCTCGCTCCTGTTCGCCCTTGTCCAAGAGCTAACCGCCCTGTGGGGCGACGACGCGCACGCGCTCGATGGTACGTCCCTGCGCGGCGTCACGGATCAATTGTGCTCACATTGCCATAGTGGACGCTGCTTCAAGGCGCATCGCCGCATACAACCAGTTCGCCGCGCGCATCGAGGAGCTCGACTTGCCCAAGGCCGTCGACGCCAAATCCATCCTCGACGTGAGTCCAGCTTACTCTATTCCCACATGACATGTTGTACTGACCCTCTGCCTGCCAGGGACGAGAGGTAGTGAAGGTTCTGGGGGCGGCAAGCCCGGGCCCATGGACAGGCCAGGTCCTCGCGCGCGTGGTCGAGTGGCAGCTCGAGCACCCCCAGGGCACGAAGGAGGAGTGCGAGACGTGGCTGCGCGCGGAGCAGGCCGCGGGAAACATCAGCACGGCGGGCGGGAAGCGCGTCAAGGACGGCGCGGCGGACGCGAAGGCGAAGAAGGCGAAGCGCTGACGACGAGGGGTACCGACATACATAGATGATTGACACTCGGGGCGTGTGCGTGATGGTTGTGCTAATCTAAAGCATTGACATCCTTCGCCTGCGTGGGGTACATCGATCGAGCGGGTGCGGGCCGGGAGCGTCGCGCGGACGCGTAAATAGGGATACAGGCTAGTTGGGGGGAGATGCTACGTGATATGGCGGTGGTGGTACATGACGGTGGTACATGGGCAAGGGTAGAGACGAGACAATGATGGTGAGGATCGCAGAGACAAAGAGCTCGATGCGACGGGACGATAGAGAGGAGAAGGACGATGACCAAGGTATGTGTGATGCATAGACATGAGTGGGGGTGTGCGGCATGCGGCATGAGTGGGAAAAGGATGAAAGGATGCAAAGAGGAAGAGCTGCAAGGAGAAAAGGATGAAACGAGAACATCGAGCAGACGTCCATCACCGGGCGATGTAGGGGGCGTGTAGGCATCGCAGAGCTACTGCCCGTCCTCGGGGTACTGCATCCACTCAGAGAAGTCGAGGTTTTCCGGGGGTAGGGTACCCGGGATGTACCCGTCGTCGAAGTAGTGATGGTTGAGCATAGCGGGATCGTGCTGCCCGCCGACGCCGGCGTCGAGATTGAGCGGGCCAGGCCCGGAAAAGAACAAGTCACCGCCCTGCGGTGATGCGACGCTGAGCGACGCCTCTGGGTGCATGATGCCCACCGGACTATGCAACGCCGCTGGGGTCATGAGACTCTCTGGACTGAGCGGAGACCCGGCGTGTACTAGAGACCCAGAGTGCACATGAGGCGGCGTAACGAGCGAACCCGAAGAAACGGGGGCGCGAGGAGTAGGGGCACGAGGGTCGAGGGGAGACACCGCGCTGAGGGATGAGCCAAGGAAGTCGACGTACAGTTGTGCCTCGTTGAACCTAGTCGGCGCCGCGTGTTCGACAGGGGCGAACGGGTTAGTGAATGTGATCTGCTCAGCCTATGGCCCCTAGTGTCAATGGAAACATGGACGAAAACAGCAGTAAGAGGCACGTACCTCCTCGTTCATGCACGACTCCCCCAGGTCGAGGGGAGGAATCTCCGAGGTGGGCACAAACGCGTCTGGCGCGTCCGCGGGGCACGACCCGGGTTGGCTGAAGAGAGGTGTGGGGCGCCCAGCTTTCACGGAGGAGTCCCGGGTAGGAGTGCGCTCGTGTTCGGTGGGCACGTACTCGTCATCGTCCTTGGCCTTGGTCTTGCGCGTCTTCCGTGGCCGCGGGCAAGCAGAAGCCTTCCTCGCGCGCTGACGCGCCGCTTTCTTGCGCGGGCGCGCGTCGTAGTCGGACGCGTCAGAGTAGTGATCCCGGTCCCGCGAGGCCGCGTCGAGCCGCTCGAGCTCCCGCGTGAGCGCCTCGCCCTCGAAGCCCTGCTGGAGCAGGCGCACGACCTCGTGGCAACGGTTGACCTTGTCAGGCTGGCTCTGCTTCGCCTTGCGCTTCGCGGGCTTGTCTCTGCGGTACACGGGTGAGTACTTGTAGTCCGGGTACTTGGCCGCGTGCTGCAGTTTCGCCTCCTCAGCGAGCGCGTGGTACGGCTCGCGCTCGGCGACGCAGAGCTTGTTCCAGAGCTCGCCCGCAATGCGGCTAATCTGCCGGTGGTCTTTCACGACGGTTCTGTTGATCTTCCGCTTCCTGCAAAGCTCGGAACGGTAGATCATAAACGCGTTCGGCGGACGCTTGATATGGCCAGGTTTTTTCTTCCGCGAGTGCGACGTGCGCTCGGTCACCACAATGGTGACCTCGGCGGGTGACATGGGCGGGGAGTCGGGCTCGACTTGGGCCTCGACCTCGGACTCGCCCGCGTCGTCTGGGGAAGGTAGTTCGACATCGGGGCTAATGGCGGGAGATGGGGGCCCATCATCGCCCGGGTACATGAGCTCATGGTCGTAGATATCGAATTCATCGTTGTCTGTGCCGATCGGGCCGCGTGAGCATCGTGCATGATCGAGCATTGGGGTATGTGAGATAGATGATGACATACCTAAATTGCGAGGAGGCTGCCTAGAGATGCGTCGGGAACGCCTGACGTTGCGGAAAGCCGGCATGGCAGATGAGTACGAAGTGCGTTACGAGGAGAGAGTTGGAAAGACAGTCGCTGAAGAGCAGGACGCGACTGCAAGAGGTACATAGCCAGCTTTCCGCTGTCCCTTTTCAATGGTGTTGTGCCACCCGATAGAAGACCAAACACGATTGCTGCAGGGGAACCCCACGCTGGACCGCCTCATGCCTGCCTCGCGGCCGGGACGTACTGGCATCGCTTGCCGACATTAACTCCTGCATGCAGAGTTTTAGCTTTTCTGGGTTCGTGGCACTTGCCTTGTAAGGGTGACGGAAGCAAGTCAACCTATGCCATCGTCGGTGGCGAGAGCGGCGAGCATGACTGACACGAGCTCTGGTGCTTGTGCTGTCCTAGCAGTACAATGTGGTCAGCGGCATCGCCTGCGTCTCTATATACTGTTCCTGGATACCAATAAGTGACCGGAGGACGGTTTGGGCGCGTACAAGAGACGTTCGCGGCTCGGGTCGCCGACCTTGTTGTTCTCAAGGAATGTCACGGTGCACGAGCAGGCACGAGCACCCGCGCGACAGGATACAATTTGTCGGATAAGGTCAGAAATAATGCTTGGGTAATTCCCTTTTCGTCCATGTGAAGAAGGGCCCCAGCACCGGGGAGGGTGATCTTCCCAGGCGGGCCCTGGATCTGCTGCATGTTTTCGTTCTCGATCTCTTCCAAGAGCCCGAAGCGCGCGCTGTGCCACCCATCAGCACAGGACTCGTCTCGACCTACTCTCAATTAAAGGTCCCGAGCCCATATCAAGCAAATCACGCCCGCCGAGCCTATCTCCGGGGGCACAGGTAGTGTGAGCCCCAAACTAGCGTCGCAGACTGTGCCACTCGGGGTCGTCCATGTATACCGTCGATGCTATCGACACGGACGCTGTGCAGGGTGCAAACGAGGGGTGCGCGTGCAGATGCTACATACTATTGTAACACGCACCACATCAGACTGTACTGACAGAACCTCGTTCACGAGCTGCCGTCTGCGCGGCCGCCGGGGGGCGCGGGTGCAGCGGGTGCAGCGGGGAGCCTCGTTCTCCTTTGTTGCTCCTTTTCCTTCCGTCTCTTTGATCCCGCGATCATATCCCTGCGGAGGAGGTCAGCACATCGATCAAGCCGCCTGCACATCCCAAGCACTCGCCTCTTCTTTATGGCGTCGTGGCGGCCGATGCGCCTTGCATTGTTGACCGCCTCTGCGCGCTTCACCTTGCCCATCTGCTTCCGCTTCATCTTCGACGGCTTCGGAAGCTTGAGGATCCACTCCGGCACGGTGGACCCTGATTGCAAGAGAACGTTTGCGATCCTGCGCGATCCCGTCAGGTTGTCTAGGTCCGAGAGTACAGATACTGGAACGGGCTTACGTTTTGAGGAAGGGCGCGTCTTGGTCGGTGAAGTATGTAATAGCCTTGCCCTCTCTCCCCGCACGTCCAGTACGACCTGCACACAGTATTAGCCGGAGAGTGTAGTCAGGCATGGGATGGCCTCTGACCTATTCTGTGCACATAGCTCTGGACGCTTTGAGGGAAGTCGTAGTTGATGACTTCTCGGACACCCTTGAAGTCCATACCACGGGCCATGACTTCGGTGCTAACCATCACCCAGCTCTCACCACGACGCATCCGCGAGACGGCGTCTTCTCGTTCCTTTTTAGTCATCCCGGCGTGAAGACAATCGACATTGGGAATGCCGCTGATGACGAGCTCCTCAGCCAACGATGTCGCCCGAGGCTGAGATGATACGAAGATAAGGACGGGTGGGTTATATGGTTGTGAGAGATATTGGAGAAGGGTGGGTAGCTTGGACTGGTCGTCGGCAACGTATGTTAACGATTGCGCGATGAGAGGTAGTGGGGTATCCCTAGGAACGTATCAGTACAGCGTCTTTACGATGAAGAGTTGACACAGGGCATACTTGAGACCGACGACGACGCGTATGGGGTTGCGAAGCATAGACAGAGCAACCTTCTCCGCGTTGGCGGGAAGGGTTGCACTGAACACCGCTTTCTGGACGTCAGAATGAGTGCATGCAGCGATGACCTCCTGAACCTGCTCCAGGAACTCTGCGTCGAGCATACGGTCCGCCTCATCCAAGACCAAATGTTTGACACTGTGGTCACGTGAGCGAGGCATGGGGACGCATAAGAGTGGGGATACATACTTGTCAAGCTCTAGGTTACCCGCCTGTAGCGACGCAACCAGCCTTAGAGGTGTGCTGATGATGATGTCTGCATACTTCATGCGTCAGGCACGCACACACACACATACACATGTCCCCGGTTCGGACGTGACCTACCGATTTTCTCTCGCACCTTCTTGTCCTTCAAGGTAGCAGCGGTCGCCTTACTGAATAGCACGATCCTCCACTTCCTGCCCTGCGCGAGCTTCAAGCACTCGTTGTGTATCTGATGCGCTAACTCGCGCGTAGGGGCGAGGATGACCGCGCGGACGCCGCTGCCTGTGTCTGCCCTCGAGCTCGCCGCAGGTGCCCCGAGGGCGGACATGACCGGGAGCAGGTAAGAGAGGGTTTTGCCTGTACCCGTGGGCGAGATGGCGGCAAGGTCTCGGCGCTACACAAGAGTGAGCTCCCTTAATTAGCGAACGACGACCTACGCGTACCTCCATGAGTATTGGGATACCATGCGCCTGTATGCCTGTCGGTCTTTTGTACCCGTGCTCCGCGAGGTTCGAGAGCAGGTGCGAGGAGAGGTTGTACCGCTCGCGCAGGTCCTCGAACGCCTCCGCAGGCTCAGGGACGTTGCTGCCTTTCGCAGTGACCCGGTGCCGCGGCATGGATGGTTCGTCCTCCTCCTGCTCATCGTCCCGGTCGTCATCCTCAGCTTCTGCGTCTACTTTCCGCTTCTTCCCCTTCGGGTCCAATTCTGCCTCCGCTGCATTGGCCTTCCTCTTGGGGGCCCCACCTTCTGCGTATTTGAAGAAGTTGAGCTCTGGCGGGAGCTCGCCGTCCGGGGCGTGCGCGGAGGTGGACGCCTTGGGCTCTACCCTTTTCCCCTGTAATAAAATTCAGCTACAAGCGAGCACAGGCAAAGCTTCTGATCTTACGTTGAAACGCTGCACATCGCCTTTAAACCTATGCTTGTCAAACTTCACGCCTCCTCTCGAGAGTAGGTGGAACGCCTCCATGGTGTCCTCGCAGAATATTCGCAATTACCCAGTCAAGCACAGGCGGAGGGATTAGGAAGCAGGTTGTTCCCAGCTATAGAGACTGAACTGCACTGAGGCAAAAGCAAGAGGGGCGGTTTAACCAAAGCAAGGGTAGGAAGAGTTCGCGGCGAAGAGATGCGAAGACCTTGATCTTCCGAAACGCGATCGAGCCTTGGGAAAATTGCGCACGTGACTATGCATGCCACCGCAGGATCATGGTTCACGGGCAGAGAGTCAGCTACTCGCGGACTGGACGCACGAGAAGTATATCATAACCGAAACATGCAGACGTCGGTGGAGCGTAGAACAGTTCACGGGCAAGAGTCGTAGCATTACTCCCGAGGTAAAAACGATAGTGGGTATCACTACGTATCATGGCTCTAGTCTACCTACGGCCGAGCTCTATGCGATCCGTCTAATATATGTAAGACTCTAGATGCAAACAGGCTCGTCCAGGAAAGCAAATAATGATAGGTGAGGGAAAGGTTAGCCAGAGTCAGTAACGTACGTCGCTGGGAAGAGGGTGCGCCAACCCTTCTTCAATTGCTGTGCATTTCCGAGTGAGTGGGGGGTAGCCATGGGTCGACAACCAATCGTACCTCGAAGAAGACGAACATCAGGACGGTGTTAGGGCCAAGTCGAATGAACGCGGGCGTCCACCCCTTGAAGAGGAAGCGAGGACCCTCTTCTCGAAGGGCGGTGGTAAGCACCTGGACGGGGTGTGTCTCACCGTGCTGAGGACAGTTCAGAATCGGCCCGATGCTGAGGAGAGCAGAGCTACACACCGCAGACATTAGCCGAGACCTGAGCACATCGGCGGGAGCGCAGACAGCTGCGTCATACACGTCAAGTAGTGAACGTATGACTGGGAAGATACCATGACATACTGGTGGCGACCGTGCCGGCCCCGATACTCGAAATTGTGTGCAGGAGCAGGCCGTCTTCCAACTGGTGATCAACAAACGGTATCCGGTTGCGTAGTAGTAGCGTCTTGAAGAGATCATAACTGCGCGAGTACGTCGTCAGTACCATCTTCGTAGCCCCGGATCGCGATGTTGGATCAGCGAGCACTCACGAGCCAACCTGTGAACCCTACGAAGCAACAGTGAGAGCCATGAGGGCAGAACGAGCACTACGTCGTAGCACTCACGTTCATCAAAATGGCTCTTGTCTTGTTATGAACCCCGTCAGACGTGGTGGCGAGTAAAGGGAAAAAACTGGACATACGACATTGGTACCAAGTCCTCGAAAGAGACCGTGAACGCCCTCCTCCTTGAGAAGAGTATTGAAACCGCTGAGTGCGTTCCGATAGTTGTACCGGTCCTCCGGCGGTCGCACAGAATCACTGGTCATCCTCACGAGCAGGATGTCTGTGCATGCAACCAATCGGTACAAACCGAGTACATAGCTCAGGACGTGGCTCACCGGCAGGGTTCCCCGCTATGCCCCCAAGTGCACCTGCGATCATTGCCGCCAACAGCAACTGACCTCCCGGAGCAGGGCCGTCCTGGGATAAGCTAGCCTTCATCTTCTCATACGCGCCTAGGCGGACCATAGAGTAGGTCATTTGCCGTAGTACTGAGGCGGACAGTCCAGTATAAAGGCTCTTCAGGCCGGTCTCCCGAACAGTCATTCGGAGGATGGCGACCGTCGAGGGATGCACCGGGCCGGATGCTGGGTGTATGGTCTGCATGCGACTGCATCCGAACATGAGAACTCGTAGAGTTGCGTTCCCGAAGCTGCTTTTGCTCACACTTTCGTCAAGTCTAGCGGATGCGTGACGCATGCGGCCACTAGAGACGGGGGCATGAGTTGCGGTCCCTCTTCGGCTTTAATCGGCGATGTTACTCACTAGTGGCCCCAACGCCTACATGTCACGATTTTCTGTTCAGCACTCTGGCCGGCCGATGTAGGAAGACCTGTCATGGCAAGCTCACCTCCAAGCCTGGAGGTCGTATCCCAAATTAGCCCGAGGAAGTCTTCCGGAGGTTAAGCCACAACTCACCAAAACGGATAGCTTGTCTGGTTACTCATCGCGGCTTCGTCCTCGAAGTAGGTAGGAAAGATGCAGCTGTGGCGGTATGGACAAGTGCAGACCAGTACGAATCCTCACACCGCGGCTGCCCTGCAGTGCGTGGTTTCCATGAAAGAGAGGCCGCAGAGCTCTGCGGTACTTATTCGAGCTGATCACGAACAATTTGTAGTGCTGTCCATTCCGATTCTCTCCATATCCGAATCCGGCATGTGCGGCGAGCGGACCACGGGTTTCCCACTTCCGCGGCGAGTCTGGATCGCCGAGCATGCGCGTGCGGGTGGCGCGTGTTGAGCGGACTTATGGACACGGCGACGCAGGCAGAGACCAGCGCAGGGTGGTCGTGGATGGCAAACGAAGGCGTAGGGGCGGTATACCTCCTCCGAGCCCGCCATTTGAATATTGAATCGCTGTCGAGGCCCGACTGAGCCGTGGAGGGCTCGTGATGACCTGGGCCGTGACCGGGGTCCGTGCACGCTTCGGCGGAGAGACAAGGTTGGCTGATGGCTCGGTTCCCCCCGAGCGTTCATTTTGGCGCCGCGCGTCGACGGTCGCGTCGCCTTTTTCTCCCTCCCACCGCCACCTCGCCCTCCATCGCCCCCCGCCTGCTTCCTTTCTTCCCCTCCTAGCTTTCCTACTCTCCCTTTTCTCTGCCGACAATGAGCTCCCACGACAACGAGGACCTTATCGACTACGAGGATGAGCACGACGTCGTCACCAATGGCGCAGCAGCGACCACTGCCACCAACGGTGCTGTCACCTCGACAGCGCCTGCGGCGGACGGTGAAGGCGAGAAGGACAAAAAGAACTTCTCTGGCATCCACTCTACGGGCTTCAGGTGCACACTGAATGACATTGCCCCACGCTGCCTGCATGTTGACGCATGTCTTTGTTCTCAGGGATTTCCTGCTGAAGCCTGAGCTGCTGCGAGCGATCAGTGACCTTGGTTTCGAGCATCCTTCAGAAGGTATGTCATCTACGAGAGAGGCGGTAACACGATCCTCATAGAATGTTTATAGTGCAACAGGAGTGTATCCCCCAGGCGGTCCTGGGAATGGACGTGCTGTGTCAGGCAAAGTCTGGACACGGAAAGACGGCTGTCTTTGTCTTGGCTACGCTGCAGCAGCTCGAACCGGTGAACGGCGAAGTGTCGGTTATCGTCCTTTGCCACACCCGCGAGCTAGCGTTCCAGATCAAGAACGAGTACGCTCGTTTCGCCAAGTACATGCCCGACGTCCGCGTCGGCACGTTCTACGGCGGCACTCCTGTGGCCAAGGATGCCGAACTCCTCCGCGACAAGAACAAGTGCCCGCACATTGTGGTTGCGACCCCCGGCCGGTTGAACGCCCTTGTGAGGGACAAGGTCTTGGACGCCTCCAAAGTCAAGCACTTCATCCTGGACGAGTGCGACAAAATGCTCGAACAGCTTGGTTAGTCTCCTGCGAATTTCGGCCTGGCATCCTACCCCACATGCTTCGTGCATCCTTTGTGCTCCTCGCGGCATCGGCCATGTCGGGTTTCAAGCCGCTTCACGCCTGTCTGTCTTGCGGCGCCTCGCGCGCTTAGCGACCTCCTGCGACAACGGTTCGGGCCCTGGTTCGACGGATGGTGTGGTGTGGTTGTGTTGGTTGAGGGTGTGGATGAGGGGAACTGGAGGGCGGACGAAACACCAACGAACTCAACGATCAAGGCAGCGGTCGTCTTCGTGACGTCGCCCGCCCAGTCGCAACGCAAGCTACGAGGGTCAGACAACTGACGACCCTGATACTGTTCGAGCTGCCGCGTCCCTTCTTCGTTCATCCTCTTTTTACTCCGTTTTGCGTACGACGGTCATCTTACCATCTCCGCCACCGTCCCACCAGACATGAGACGCGACGTTCAAGAGATCTTCCGGGCGACGCCTCACCACAAGCAAGTCATGATGTTCAGTGCCACGTTGGCGAAGGAGATTCGCATCACGTGCAAGAAATTCATGGCCAACGTGGGTATCTTTGCAGTCATATCACAATACCGTTCACTCACCACGTCTGCAGCCTCTGGAGATCTTCGTTGACGATGAGACGAAGCTCACACTGCACGGTCTCCAACAGCACTACGTCAAGTTGGAGGAAGTCGGCAAAAACAGGAAGTTGAACGAGCTCCTCGACACGCTCGAGTTCAACCAGGTGAGTTGACCACACGATATTCCCCCTGTGCGAAATTTATAAGTCCCGGTTTAGGTTGTAATCTTCGTCAAGTCGGTGGCGCGTGCTATCGAGCTCGACAAGCTCCTGGTCTCGTGCAACTTCCCCAGCATCGCTATCCACTCTGGTCTGGCGCAGGAGGAGCGGTGCGTCATATGTTTCGCCTATGACCGGTCAGATTCTGATCCTTGAGCTGCAGTATCTCTCGCTACACGGCGTTCAAGGCGTTCGAGAAGCGCATCCTTGTGGCGACTGACATCTTCGGGCGGGGCATTGATGTGGAGCGTGTCAACATCGTGATCAACTACGACTGCCCGCCAGATGCCGACAGCTACCTGCACCGTGTCGGGTGAGCGTAGCAACTCGGATGGAGTCCCCACACCATGCTGATTCTTTCGCATAGCCGTGCCGGTCGTTTTGGTACGAAGGGTCTTGCCATCACCTTTGTGTCGTCGGAGAGCGACCAGCAGGTGATGGCCGCTATCCAGTCTCGATTCGAGGTCGCAGTGCCCGAGCTGCCCGACCACATTGATCCCGCGAGCTACAGTACGTGTTCCAGTAGTTGCGCGAGTTGTTCGTATGCTGAGCTTGCTGCCTGCAGTGACGTCTTAATCCCTGAGCATCGTGCGCATGCTCGCGTTCTCGCGCTGTCCCGCTTTCTGTGTCGTAGATTACTTTGTGACCATGTAACCATACTGTTGAATCGTACACCGCACACCGCCCGATTTGAATGGATATCCCTGTCTTGTACCACGCATGGCCGCAGTGTGAGATACAAGTGCCGTTGGAGGCAGCGCAAGGAAGTGTGGCTATAAGGAGCGGCCGGACCGGGGAGAGAGGCCGGGAGAGAGAGAGCGCAGGCGAGACGGGATGACGTCGGCGTCGCTGAGGTGATCGCTCATGGGGGCCTGGGCCCAGGATGCACGGCGTGTGCTCTCAGCCGCTCAGGCTCTCAGAGGACTCGCATCGAGAGAGTTTCCCGGGCGGCCTTGCAAGGAAATATCCAGTTCGCATCCTCCACCCTCCTCGCCTCCGCCGTCCGCCTCGTCGCCCGTCTCCCTCCTTTCTTCTTCCCGGTGTCGACGACCTCGTCTATACTCTAGCTGTGCACCGAACAAGGCTCGCGGAGCCAGCCTCGCATAATGCGCCGCAAATATGCGCAACCCGCCCTTCCGACACTCCACTTCAAGGACGGCATCCTGTCCGTGCCCGGGTACACGTTCGAGAAGGTGCGTCTCCCACCGCAGCCCGCAGTTGCGTTACGGAGGTGCTGATCGTGCGCGGTTGCACCCTCCGGTGCATGCACCCATGTTGCGGAGGTAGGCGGTACCATGGGAGGACACGGGCAGCATGACCCTCCTCGCCGAGGGAACGAACTTGCAGGACGGGACGAGCGTGCTCGCGAAGATCGTCCCCGCGCACTCGAACGCTTCCATGCTGCTCGAGCGTGAGACACATATGTGAGTGCTGCTGCTATATCGTCTGGGGCTCTGGGCGCGCGGAGGAGGCTTGGGTTCGCGGCAAGCAACCGCCCCCGCTCGGCTGGTGTCTGCGCTCCCCCGTGGGCGCTGCGCCGCGAGCAAGTGCAGCGGCAAGTGCGAGGGCGATTGGGTGGATAGGTTATCCCTGCCGCAGATGTGCAGACACCCTGGGACTTTGGTGAGGAACATCGGCCGGCAACTCCACATTTATCTCATACGATCAACACGGGCTCATTAGGATTGAGTACAGTCGCACCGTTGGTACCAGTGCATGCTTGAACCCAGGGCCTCTTCCGCGCTGCCGTATGAGCCCTGGCTTGCGAGCAATGCGAGTGCAGAGGCCGCAGAGAGCTTGCCCTGCGGACAATCATGCTGACGGATCTGCCTTTCAGTCTCGAGAAGATGGCTACGTCTCCTGATTCTTCGAGCACGACTCTGCGCATGATTGACTTCTTCACGATCCCAAAGACCAACGGCGATTGTCTCGTATTGCTGCTCTACCATCCCGGTCTTAACATCCTCGGCCGGTACTTTCCTCCCGCTAAAGTTAACAACCTGCTGTTTGGCGACATCTCTCGCGCAAGGCCGTCCTCCTCCCACCGCGATATCTATATGTCCGGTGTGGAGGAGCCGTACACAATGGAGGAGATGGAGGCTATCGAGATTATGGACCTCGCGACCTTCCTGGAGTTCGCCATCCAAGCGACCCACTGCTTAGAGATGATGCACCGGAACGGGCTCATCCATCGTGAGGTGCGCGCGAACGCTTTCCACCTTAACCATCACAGCGGCCTCGTACGATTAGTGCATTTCGGCAATCGCGCGGTGTCGCTAGAGCAATTCGGCGTGCCGTCCGAGTTCGTGCTTCAGGCAGACGCATTCGAAGAGGCCCAGAAGCTGAAGGTGAAGGAGGCGCTCTGCTACTTCGCCCCGGAGCAGACAGGCAGCATGGAAAACATTGCCGAAGACCACAGGACGGACCTGTACTCCCTGGGAATCATGTTCTGGACGCTCTTGGTCGGCCGCGGGACGATGCCGTTCGAGGGCGGTCCCCTCGAGCTGCTCCACGCCGTCGTGCAGAAGCGGCCGATGCCCGTGCACGAGGTCCGGCGGGACATTCCCCAAGTGCTCGCCATGATTATCGAGAAGCTGCTCTCCAAATCGCCCGACGGGCGGTACCAGAGTGCCTACGGGCTCAAGATGGACCTGCTCGAGTGTCAGCGGCGGCTGCTGACAGCGGTCGCGCTGTCATCGGACGAGCCCGCAGAGCTCATCCCGTACTTTGACATCGCGACGGAGGACCGGTGCATGGAGTTCACGATCCCGAGCCCGCTGTTCGGGCGTGACAAGGAGCTCGAGACCATCCGCAACATCATCCGACACACGTCCACGAGCTACTCGCGGCAGATCGGCTCCTCGCGCGGCTCCCTCGTCGTGACCAGCTCGAGCGGGAGCGGCGGGACGAGCACCGTGGGCACGGCCGAGGACCCGAGCGACTCAATGTCGAGCAAGAGCGAGTCGTCGGCGAACATGGCGGTCACGCCTGATTCGCCGGGCTCGAAGGTATCCTCAATCGACACGGTACAGCAGGGCTCGACGACGACGATCACGTCGGGCACGGTGTCGACGAGCGATGGCCTGCGGCGCGTCGCGCTTGCGCCGTCGCAGAGCCGCGCGCGGACACATGCGGCGATTATTCTTGGCCCGCCTGGGTAGGTCTCCTCCAGCCTGGTGCACGGTACGAGGCTGACCCATCCCTGCAGTGCTGGTAAGAGCTCGCTTATTCTCGCTCAACAGGCAAAGTGGAGAGGTGCGTTGCGTCGTTCCCTTCGGGGTGTATGCGTGGGTCCTGACCTTGCTGTTGCTCCGTCTAGCGCACGGCCTATGGGGACAAGCCAAGTTCTCCGAGGTCGAGCCTGGGCCGTTCGCTTCTCTGGTAGGTCCACGGTTCCGAGTAAGCGGTACTGGACACTGACAGATGGACGTAGCTCGCGTGTCTCTCGCACGTCCTGCGGCAACTGATCGTCTTCCATTCTGACCTGCACCGGTTCGTGAACGACCTCAGGCAGCGGCTTGGGCCACAGCTCCAGAATGTGCCGCTGCTGTACGAGGGTGCGCCCGAGCTCAAAACGATCTTCGCGCTGTTCGACATCGTGATTGACAGCCCGCACGAGTCTGTCGAGGCGCACGAGCTCCCGGCGCGCTTCCAAACGCTGGTAGAGACGGTCTTCTCGGTCCTCGCGGAGACGCGGCTGTTTGCGTTGTTCTTGGACGACTTGCACGACGCCCCGGATTCGTGCGTACCTCCGGGGATATGTACCGTACTCCGGATGAACTGACTTTGATGCAGGACTTTGGAGCTGGTGAATGCGCTGGTGAACTCCCGGACACGACTGGTCAGTTCATCGTCTCATGGTGGGGACTACGCATCTAACACCCACCCAGCTCATCTTCGCGACGGTCCGGTCGGACAGGCCGTAAGTTGGGTTCAGTTCTTACGAGGTTGCAGGGTTCTCAACGTTCCCCGACAGCGAGCGATTGGATAGGGTCCGTCAAACTTTCTCCACGAAGTCCACCACCTGGATCCACCTCGAGCCTTTGAGCTACCCTGCCGTCTCGACCCTCGTTGCCCGGACACTGCATCGTCCCAAGGAGGACGTTGCTCACATTGCGCGAATCATCCACGGATCGTCTGGGGGCAACCCGTTCTCGGCACGGAACATCCTCATGACGCTCTACCGTCAACGACACGTATGTGTCAACAACGGGCACATAGGCAGTTGAAGTGCTGACTCGAAGAATCGCAGATCTGGTACGATTGGGACAGGGACAATTGGCAGTACGTGCGGTGTTGAGTTAGTCGGAGTGATTCTCTAAGCACAGAGCAGGTTCAATATCTCAGCCATCGAGACGACGTTATTCGACAAGAAGTCTGTCGCCACACCTGGAGATTTGGGCTTCCTGATCAACCACTTGCGCGAGCTTCCGGAAGATGCGAGGAAGTTCGTTATCTGGGCGTCGTTCTTCGGGCCCACGTATGTAGCCTGTGTCTCTCACCATCTGCCGTGATTGATCAAGCGGCACAGCTTCAAGGTCGCAGAGGTCGCCTTGCTGATGGACTGGGACGACTCGGGGAGCAGCGGCAGTGGCACCGAAGAAGAGCACGAGGACATGTGGAACGTCTCGAAGGCGGTGCACAACCTCAAGGAGAAGGAGAACGGGCCGACGACGCGGCGCTCGATCCGCGGGCTGCAGAACGCGATCGCGGAGGGCTGGCTTATCCAGCGCGCCCGGGATATGTGCAGCTTCGCGCACGACAGGTACCGCCAGGCTGCGCAGGCTGAGGCAGAGAGCCAGCCGCAGGAGACCATTGCGAAGATGTCGTTCAGGGTAAGCGTCGAGGTGAGAGTGCGGGTGGGGTGTGGTGCTCACTGGGTTATGTATAGATCATCCTGATGATGCTCCATGAGTCGACTCCGGATATATATCGCATTGCTGAGCATGCGAAGCGGTAAGAGAAGACCAGGGCTCAATGTCGTCTTTGGCACTCACTTTACGACTCCGCATAGGTGCCTGCCCTTGCTGCGAGAACACTCCAAGCGCGACGAACTGATAGAGATGTCAATCGACGCCGGCGACTCGGCGAGAGCCCGCGGAGCCCATGAGGTAATGTTTGCCGCCAAACAAAGTGGGGCGTCGTCTGACAGTATGCTGGCAGCTTGCGCTACAGTCATACATGAATGCACGGTCCCTCCTGGATGAGAACTCTTGGAAGAACGACCCAGTGCGGACGTCCTCGCTCTACATGCGGTTGGCCGAGTACGCACGTTCCCTGATTGCTTGTCCTATCAAGGCACTGAACCCTGTCGATAGGCTCTATACCTGGAAGTCTGAGTTTAACCTGTCAGACAACCTGCTGCAGGAGTGCCTCATGCGGTGCGAGAGCCCTGAGGAGAAAGCGCGGTTGCTCCGGCTGCGGTCGCGCAACCACTGGATGCGGGGGAACTACTCCGCGGCACTGAACGACAACATCCTTGGCTTGCACTTGCTCGGAGTGGATGTGAATGCTGCGCCCACGCGACGAGAAGCGGACATAATGTTTGAGCAGGTCAAGAACGAGATCCTCGCAGTCGGCTTCGATGACATCCTCTCAATCCCACGGGCGCGAGACAGCCGGACGGACCTGGCAATCGCACTGCTCAATGACGCTGGTGGGCAACCTCCGTCGTTCGCTTATTGACGATTTGATGCTGAATGCCGCCGTGTCCCAGGGACGAACGCGTACTGGAGTACGGGTGAAGGGTTTGCTGATGTCATTGGCCTCACGGTGAGTGGAGAACGTCGCGCATATATGATGGTCGACTAAATCCGCATCCAGACCATCCAGCTGGCGTTACGGTAGGTTTTGTCCAAGACGGTACTGTTCCTGCACTGAACAACTCGGGCAGCGCGGGGATGTGCCCCGGCACGGCCCTGGGATTCTTCTGGGCGCTAGGAGGTACTCGATTTAGTGCCGAGTTCGTCATCAGAGCGTGCTCACCATCTAATGCTCAGCCGCCGCAGAACGACGAGAGCTGTACCGATTCTCCGCCGACCTCGGCAAGCTCGCGTTGCGGATCGCAGACCAGTACGGCACGAGCTTCGAGAAATGGTGCGTCCCACGCCCGTGGCGTCCTCCCCCCGCATTTCTAGCTCGAGGGCTGACGCAGCGAGTGTGTGTGTAACAGCCGCGCCTTGCTCTTGTTCTCGATCATGGTGTCCGGATTCGACAATGTGCACATCCGGGCGAACGTGCCTCGATTAGAGGAATCCATCAAGTATGGGCAAAGCGCGGGGGATAGGTGAGTATCGGAGTGCTTGGGGAAGTGCGGCCCGCTGACGAGTCCGGGGCTCATCCACTCGTGCAGGATATACACAAGCTTTGCCACTGCTCACCTCATCGTGACGAGGTTGTACATCTGCGATCATTGTAGGTGTCCACCCCTACGAACTCCGTGCATTGCTGAGCATGTTGCAGTGAGCGAACTCGTCGTGGCCGCTGAAGAGGCTGTGTCCGATATCACGCTATGGGCTCCAAGCGGAGACATCGCGGTACTGGCACAAGGGACCTTGAATTGCGTCCGTGCTTTGGGCGGTTACACGATCGCTCAGTCGGCGGACACCGTGTTCGACACGGACACCTTCAAGGAGTCCGAGTATCTCGCACAGGTCGAAGCTCTGGGTGCAATCAAGGTCGCTATGAACTGGTGCGTGTAGGTTCAGCCTGGCACACCGATGTCCCACTGACTCCTGATATAGGTACAACGCGTTTAAGGTAAATCGCAGCCTCAACCCTAGACAAGTGGTGCTAAAAGCTAGCGTTCAGGTCGTCGGACTGTTTTGCCTAGGCTTCGTTGACGAGGCGGCCAAGCTTGGATTTCACGTGTATGAGACCCGCGACAGCAACCCCAAGTGATTCCATCTACTTCCCCTGAAATAGAGATGACACTGACATTCTCGTAGCCATCGTCATACCCGTTATGCCCTCTTCTTCCACAGCCTGGCCCTCATCCAGTGTCTGCGGAAAGGCGGCCTTTCTCAGGAGGAACGCTCCCGATACTTCAAGCAGGTCGAGACGAACCAGTCATACATTCGGAAGTCAGTGCAGGCTCTATCTGCCGTTGTTTGAGCGATGTTCACGTGTCTTCGCTCAGGTGGCTCTCGCCGAGTCCTGTCAATACGAGCACATGGGTCGCTCTAATTGTACGTGTTCCGTTTGCGAGGTTTCCGCCTGGATGCTGACGGTCGTGAACAGGACGCAGAGGTAGCTTCGCTCATGAACAACCCTGATGCATTCAAGCTGTATGATGTAGCGGTCAAGTGAGTGTCGAGTGAGCAGCAGCCCCTGAGATGCAAATTTAACCCCAGCGCAGGCTTGCTGTGAACAACGACTGGCTGTTGGAGGGCGGTTGGGGGATGTTTCTGGTTAGGAAGTCTTCCTTCGACAATTGCAGAGCTGATTCTGACACCATTCATAGCAAGGCAGCCATTTTGTGCGTTGCGGAGTCGAAGGTCTCGGCAGCGAGCTACAGCGTCGAGGCATCGCTCGGCAGGCGCAGTGGGGAGCCCGAGGCCTCGTGTACGTGTCCCAGATTCATTCACGTTCTCCCTCTCTAACTTGACTACAGCAACTACCTCTCCTCTCTGTTGGAGACCCGCACCCAGCCTGTCCCCCTCAAGCGGCACATCTTCTCCGCCGACGTCGCAGTACAAACCGACAGCGTCGTAATAGCTTCTCAGCCTGCCCTTACGCACAGCTTCGAGCGTACAAGCCTAGAGGCGACGGAAGAAGAACAGATCTCGACTTTGACAGCTGCGGACCTAGCGTCGATCCTCAAGTGGAGCAAGGATATATCTGGGGACATTAATTTGTCCATGGCTCTTCAACGGTTGACCGAGATCTCGACCGGTATGCTCACCCATGCCATCACGATTTCCCCGGTATCTCATTCTTTGGCAGAGGTGTCCGGTAGCCAGGCCACGTGTGTAGTCATTGCACGCGAGGCTGGTGATTATACCGTTGCTACTAGTATGTACCCTCCGGATGCATGTAAGGTGCACGAGTAAGTGTGATCTCAGTCCATCCTCAGCGCTTTACGCTGACACAACGCCAGGAACCCGATACCCATACGTGCTATCTCGGATCCACTCAGACGAACAATCATCCAGCATGGTACGTCTTTCTGACACCTCCGTAACCTCCACCAGCTGACTATCATTTTGATGCAGCCCTCAATACCAAGGAGCGCGTCTATTACGAGGATATCACGTCGGAGCCACGATTTGCCTCTGAAGCGCAACAGTCCCCGCATCGATCGGTCATCTGCATACCTATCTTCAGCAATCGCGGGCAGACGTTCGGCGCGGTGTACCTCGCGTCGAAATATGCCTTCTCCCCGAACATCGTGACAATGTTGACGCTGCTGTGCCAACAAGCTAGCATCGGCATCTCGAACGCGCTGCTGTTCCGCTCGGTCCAGGCTGGTACGAAGGAGAACCTGAAGATGATATCTGCACAGAGAGACGCCTTAGAGGCTGCGAGGAAGAGCCGCGAAGACGCACTGAAGGCAACGAAGGTGCGTTAAGCCGGGCGTTCAGACTTAGCGGGAGTTGTCTTAACAGTCGTGGGCAGATCAAGAGCAACTTTTTGGCGTCGATGAGCCATGAGTTGCGGACGCCATTCAGGTATGTCACCTTTGGTTACCATCTTCAACCCCGCTCACGATATGTTTAGTTCTTTCTACGGTTTACTGGACATCTTGAGTGGGACGGAACTCAACGCGGGCCAGAGAGAGATTGGTGAGTGGCTTTGGGTGATGAGTCCCGTCCACAGATCTCAGGTCCCCCTCCGTTTCTAGTCCAAACAGCTAAGCAGTCGTGCGAGCTACTGTTGAAGGTATGGAACACTCATCCCGTATGGTCAAGCAGCAACTCATCGTGATTCAGATCATCGACTCTATCTTGGACTATAGCAAGCTCGAGGCAGATGGTGCGACGATTTTAACGTAATGCACGTCAATGGCATGCTGATCCAGGTACTGCAGCGGTGAAGCTCGAGTTCTCTGGTTTCTCTGTCGAGAATTTGCTGGCGGTATGTCCGCTGGGACGAATTGCAGTTTCGATGATTGACCTTCGAGACAGGACTGCATGGAGCTATTGCTTCCCATGGCTGCGAAGAAGCTCGATCTATCGTTCAACATCGAACCCAATGTCCCGCCATGTAAGTGTCGTTTCAAGCGCTCTCTGTACCTTGCATTGATCAGCTTCATCGACTATAGGGGTGAAGGCGGATTACGCGCGTATTCGGCAAGGTAAGACGCGGTCTTGCGCAAGTTCCAACGAAAAACTCACGTCTTGTCCCAGTCTTGATGAACCTGATCGGCAACGCGGTCAAGTTCACTGCGAATGGGTTCGTTCGTGTGACTTGTGCTGTAGATACGAACCAGCCGCGTACTGCGACGGACGTGCACATCAAGTTCTCCATACAGTGCGTTGGCAATCTAGGTTACGATTGAGAATCGCTAACATCCTCCCAGGGATACCGGTATCGGCCTAAGCTCATCGTAAGTTCTGTATTGTATGTATCCACGGCCTGGCATTGACATTACTTCGCAGCGATGTGGACCAGCTGTTTGTTCCTTTTCAGCAAGCGGACAATTCCTCTACTCGACGTTTCGGCGGGACTGGGCTCGGTCTCTCCATCTCACGACAGCTTGTCAAGCTGATGGGTGGAGTGATTGGCGTTCAATCCGAGCTGGGAGTGGGGTCCACGTTCTGGTTCACCATACCCGTCAAGATCTTCGAGTCCGAAGAGTCGCAACAGACTCAGACCGAGATCGACAAGCTGAAGGAGGTCTTGATGAAGCCCCGGCCGCCTCGTTTCTTGATCAGCTCGGGCTCAAGCGCAACTATCGCGATGCTCAGCACAATGCTGACTGGATTCACCATCACGGCGGTCGCGAACATCGAAGAAGCCGAACTCTACTTGCGCAATTCGGGCTCTGCCGCGCAACCCCTCGACTTCGTACTCTTAGACGACCAGTCTGAGGCCCGTGCAGACGAGCTCGCGCGGGACTTGCAGAGGCTCTCATACCCTGCGCTCCAAGATACCAAGATCATTCACCTGTTTACCCCAACGACAGACAACCTCGCGGGCGCGCCTATGCTGAGGAATGATATGGAGACACCTCCCGGCATTGTCCGCATGACAAAGCCTCCGCGACAGCTCAAGCTCTTGCAGACACTGGCAAGTCTTAAGAACGTCCTGGACCAGGTACCCATGCGGCCTGTCATCAGCGCCTCCGAGATGCGGGAAGAGGAGGCATTGGAGCAGAGGACACTGTTCGGGAACGTCCTCATCGCAGAAGGTGAGGCTGTTCACCCTTCGTCATGCAGCGCCGCACTGATCATTATGTTTTCAGACAATCCGGTCGCACAGAAACTGCTCATCAAGCAACTGGAGCGGTACGACTTGCATGTCGTCGCGACGTCCAATGGCGAAGAGGCTATCTCAGGTCGGTATTCCGTGTTCTAATTCCAAAACTTAGTATGAACGACTTTCCAGAATGGGAGAGACACGAACCTGGGCATTACAGCGCTGCATTGTTCGACCATCGTAGGTATCCTCTTTAGCCAAGCCAACCAATGCTCACCCTTAACATTACCTCGCAGACATGCCCATTTGTGACGGCGTAGAAGCTTGTAAGCGTATCCGCATCCTCGAAGGCAAACGGAAGGTTCCAATATTGCTGCCCAGTACGTCATACCGGTAGTGCCCTACATACCTCGCTCACGTCACCAATCTCTAGTCGTCGCCCTCAGTGCCGATTGTCAAGAGTCGACAAAGCAGCTGTGTCTGAGTGCCGGCATGAACGGCTTCTTCAGCAAACCGCTGAAGAAAAGTGAGTATGACTGCTGTCCGACGTTGGTAACCATCTGACCTTGTTGGTAGACGATTTGCTGTCGCTGTTGGGCATGTTTGGGCCTCCAATACTTGCCCCGAATGCTTCACCTCCGCCCACGCCACCATGACCGCCATGTTCCTTGCCGCCACTTCGTTAGTCACATTGCTGTGTCGCATGTCATGTACTTCGTTTCTCTTCCGCCCCTCTCTGCTGTACTGTACCTCTTGCCGCTACACTCTCACCACCACACATACCTACAGTATACATATGTATAGCTCGACCACCATCAACCCGTTTTCCTTGCCATTGCAATCTACGTACAATGTATCTGTTTGCGATACCACTATAGTCTGTCCTGCACTTGTAGCCACGATCCCCTCATACGCTGTCACAATCGACGGCCCTAGGTTTACGCTTTCAGCAGCATGCACGATCTTGAGCTATGTCAAAGTCTACTGTCCTAATAATCACCTGTACGTATCGAGCCATCTGGGCCTATCCTTCTGTGTGCGCTATATACAGTGACGGCCATACCCCTGATAGACACCGCCATCGTAATCCGGTGTGTGCGGGAGGGTAGAGACACATCTTGGCGTTTTATCATGCCCCCGGCCTGAACGACATACACTGATCTTGACTGTCACAAACCCACCATGAGCGACAACTTCAGGTCGAAGGTTTGTTGATCTCTAGGAACGTCCACGACGGGCTAATGGACGTGGTTCTCAATGTTGGGTGACCGGGCTCTTATTCAGATACACCCTAAGCTAGACCTAGACATTGCAGGGTGGTCCTTAAATCTGAAGGCACACACGCGCGACGCAATCATGAAGTGTATTCACTTCGTCATTGTCATGTTGTGGGTCTGCATGCACGATAGGTTGGTGATACATTGTGAGTGGGGGTCATGATCTACATCTATATTGTCCTGCGTGTGTCGTGAGAGGCCGCCTGTGCTGCGTCATGCGCTCGCTTGAGCTTCTGCTGGTCCCGCGTTCCCCGAGTCTTTTTGGGTGAGGCGCCGTCGGCGCAGCACGCGCATCAGCCGCTGCACAGCCGTCGTCTCGCCGTACCAGAGAACCGTGACAGCGACGCTGACTACAACGAGCGCAGCGTTGAAAACGCAGAGCGCGAGCCATCCCTTGCTTGACTCGACGTGGTCATACAGCTGTGATGGTGTGCGGTGGGATCAGAGAGGGAGAACCGAGTGTGGTGGGATAAGACCTACCTGGCCACCAATGACGGGACCGACTATGTCGCGGGGTACATAAGTGATCAGCCTGTTATCCTGACTGCTGAGGCGCAAAAGAGGTGCTTACGCGCAGAGCCAAGTCCATATGCGACGTTGAACGCGCCGTATACATGCCCATCTAAGAAATTATGATGAGGTCCAAGATGGTGGTATCGGGAACGGGGACCTACAGCCCACTCCGTCTAGGCTACGAGTGACCGCGGCGAACTCTGCGGTGACAGGCGAGATCGTACCGGTCATGAACAGATCTAGGCGAGGCAGTCAGCATCGCAATTGGGATATGACATAGAACGAGGGAAATTGAGATTCACTGAGACATGCGAACATGGCGATGAAATATGCGAGATTGACTTGCACGATGATGACGCCCCAGAACGGGAGCGCACCGACCAGGCAGACAAGCGTGCTGACAATCGCACCGCCCCGATCTGCGTACCAACCGGCCACGGGAGAGGCTATGAAATGATACGTCAGTAACAAACGGGAGCGCAAGGGTGTGCAAACATACAAATGAAAGAAGGCACGACTGCGGCGATGTATACAAGACCAACTTTGGAGACATTGAGGCCGTACTCAGACTGGAGGTACAGAGGAAGCACGGGTTCAATGCTGCTGATCATGATACTGTGGTATGGTCGTCAGGCTCTGGACCAAAGCGAGTGCCCATGTGAGTACGCACCCGTAGCTCAACGAGAGGAAAACTGCGGACAACGCCCGCGGAGACTTGAAGAGCGTGATGAGAAGGCGTAGAATAGGCAATTGCACAGACTGCTGACGCGGCGCAAGGGCAGTGGCCCTACTGGGAGCACGTGAGGGAACACGTGTTGGCGTTTCAACGACGTCCCCTGCAGCATCGCCGAGTGCGGTGGAATTGGGGACATCGGTTGTGGGCTGGTGTGGTTCTTGTTCTTGACGCTTTTCGTCCTGTACAGCTCCATACGCGGGCGTGCGGGGCGCATCCTTGTGGTTGTGCGCGACGAGGGTGGTGAACGAGGGGTCCTCGCGTTCAGCGGCGCTACGTTCTATGACGAGGAGTCGACCGATGAATTCGACGGCGGTGACGATGATGCCCAAGATGAAAGGTCCACGGAAACCGAACCGCTGGTCAAGGGCGCCTGACACCGGTGGACCAACTAGAAAACTTGGGATACAATCAGCCGACATGGAGGGTGAACGGGATGAGGTGTACTTACCCGAGTGACATGCCCATCATCGCTAGCCCGAGCTGCTCTAATAAAGACATGGCATGGTTAAGAAAGCGACGGACATCCTCGATGTTCACTTACTGCCGACTATCTTCTCTGGCACTGTGTCACAACTGAACTGAGAATTAGAAAGTGCTGAAAGGATGACACGAAGACATGTGCGCACAGCAAAGCGAGACCAACCACCCAGATCACACACGCGCTGATCCCCTGGGCTATACGGGCAAGAACCATGACCCAGAACGAGGGTGCCTCCATAAGCAGTACTTGAGAGCCAATGAGGGCCGCCTCGCCAAGGAGCAGAGGAATCTTGCGGTTCTTGTACAGCTCTGAAAGATAAGCGATTGGGGGCGTGACTGGGATAGATGCATGGTAAATGGTCAAACTGCGCGAGGCGCGGATGGGAATGCGCACATATCACAAGTGCCCCGGACTGCAGATATTAAAAGTGAATATGACGCCCTTGACATAGAACGCCGACACTAGTACTCACATAGGCGAACAACAGCCAGCCGACCAGGCCAGAAACACCGTCGTAGCCCATCTCCTGAAGCCTAAACGGGATGATGGGGACAATCATAGAGTAAATGAGGAGGTCGGTAGTGATTGCTACGGAGCGATTAGTTTGGGATGCGACAGTGTGTGGTCGAATTGTAGTACCTATTCCTACAACTGTGACAGAACTAGGCGTAAGTGGTGTGAAAGCGATGTGTAAGGGTTCGCTTTACTCAGAGTGATGAACCATATTGAACTACGCCATTCGAGACCCCATGGCCGTCGCTGCTCGGCTTTGCTATCAGAAGCGACGACCTGCTCGTGGGCGACGGCAGGGGACTTTTCCACATCTCTGGACGCGTTCGACATGTGGCTGGCGCTAGCAGACCTGTTGGTGGACAGCTATTGACGCGACAGCAGATGAAGACACTGGGACGAGATGGCTCGGCACAGAGGGCGTTTCTCTCACACAACGAAGCGGAGGAAGCGGAGTCGTTCGATGGGCGGGGTAGACCCATGATATAATCATTTGTCGCACGGAGCTCAGGGGCTTTACGCTAATTACAATGACCGACATTTTCTTTACCCGCCCGGAGCTGACGAGAGCGGATGCTTGGCACCCGGCCCGTTCCTCCAATCGCGCCCCCGGGCCCCGCCGCGACCACCGGAGTGGCAGTGCACACACTCTCACATATGGTAACTAGGTACTCAACACCGGCCGCCATGTGTTCCTGGACTCACTTTCGTACAGTATTCTCAACACGTTCCATTACTATCCGTTACCCAGTAATGCAAAATTCGAAATCCTGCAACAGTAATGCAAAATTGGGTCTATCTTGCCCAATTCTTCGACGATGTCCCTCTTTGTTTTTGGATTAGATGCTCCGACCTCTCTAGAATACAACGCCAAAATCCGCTTGCAGAAAGACCAAGTCGTTGTGGAGATTTTTGAATGGGAAGCGGGATAGCTGCACCATTGGACACTCTCGGGCGCATTGATGACCTTCGGCTGCCCCCCTTTCTCCACCGGAGCTCATGAGATTTCACAGACATATACCGTTGACCTTCACAATGTTTGTACTCAATTTCCGAGAAGATCGACTGGTCTGTCGAGGACTTATGGGCGTAGGAGTGCAGAAGCGTGACATTCAGCCACCAGAGGTTGTCGGTCTCTGAAATCAAGCATTGCCGAGCAGATCTGGATCTCAGATGCGCCACGTCACTGCAGCAGTGCAGCTCGTCCGTCCAAGCTCGCGACTCTCGCGACTCTTACGCCGAATCGGAGACTCAAATGGCCGTCTTGACGCTCGTGACAAATGCGTGACATAGGCCCCTCAGATTTTGCATTACTGTACCACTCAATCTTCGCCTTCGCTCTATCGTCCAGCTTGTCGTTTGGCCGCGAAAAAGAAGGGGTATATGCCGAAGACCATTCGCAATCCATCTGTGAAGGTCCGACAAGATCTGAACAAGGAGGTGAGGAGATATCTGATTCACAACGCCAATTTTGCATTACTGGGTAACGGATAGTACCTTCTGCGATGCATACGTGCTCGAAGTGGACGTCATCTTGGGCCCAAGTGGATCACTTGGACTTGACTATCCACTTGGACCATGGAGGGCATGATCGCGAATGCCACTATTGAGATACGAACGACGCGGGGACTCATCCTGGATAGTACCAGTGTTTTTCGAGGAACTGCATCTATCGGACACCTCGAGAGACGGATGAAACTGTAGACAGCTGGTCGCATCAGTTGACAGTGTCGCTGAACTAGCACGATTGCCAGTGGGATTCCTTTGAATCCGATGGCGCTACAGGGCATTGTGCTGCCCCTGATGTGTCGAGAAAAGTGCCCCCCCCCCCTGATAGTGCTCGAAATTGGATCATAGTGGGCGAAAGTGGACGTGGTCATGAACCCTCAAGCGACTTTTTCAAGCCTAGTAAGCGCGGCGCCAGTGCGACTCGGCGAAACGCGACGCACCAATGAACGACGGGCGCCTACACGACAAGCGCGGCGGCAGACGTGGAAGTGCAGCGGGTTGACGAGGACAGCCGGAAACCCAGTTACATCCCCCGCATCGCTTGTCGCATGTCGACACCCTCGCTCCCCTCCAAACACAAGCCTCGGCGCCGGCAGAACAAGAAGGAGCAGGATTCCGCTGCTGATTCCGAGTCCGAGCATATGCCCCGCACGAAGCCCAAAGCACACGCGACCTCCCTGGAGAGCATCGAGATTCTGCCACGCACGCCGCTCACATCCCGGACGTCCCGCCGCGGGCAGCCTGGGAGGTCCCACGATGAAGAGGAGCTCGCGGATGAGGTTGAGCTGAGCCTGCTGGGGGAAGAGGAACGGCGCGCAGCCGCGTCGGATCTGACCATCGAGGAGGAGCAGGCGTACTACGCGCAGGGGGATGGAAAGAAGCCCATCTCGGCGCGCGACAAGCGGGCAATTGTGCTCTTGATTGTACTATGTACGTTGTCAACTCCGTATTCAATGACGTGCTTACTCACGATGGGATGCGACGGTTACAGACCTCATCCAAGGATTCCCAGTGAGTGGAACGAATCCCGGGGCCTGCTTGTTACGCACGCTGACCCTCCAATCTAGCTGGGTCTCGCATTAGGTGCGTACGCGTCTTATTTGTGTCGGCTTCGTCTAATACTCCCTCAGGATCCGTGCCATTCATTCTCCGAGAACATCTATCATACTCTGAAATCGCTGTATTCTCGCTCGCCGGCTACCCATACTCGCTCAAGCTGCTATGGTCACCTATCGTAGACTCGGTGTTCTTCCCCTCCATTGGCCGGAGGAAATCATGGATCATACCCATGCAATTAATCATTGGGACGATCATGCTCACCATGTCGTACCACGCGGAAGAACTCATGAGCAACGTAGGTACATACAGTTCACGCGCTATGTCTCACACTGACTATCTTGCAGCCGGGGGAACACCTGTACACGCTCAGTGCAGCATTTACCTCGCTAGTGTTCTTCTCCGCGACACAAGGTGCGCACAATGTCCGCGTCTGGTCAGGCGTATGCTGACATGTTATGTAGACATCGCCGTGGACGGTGGGTTGTGTGTGCGACAACCGTGCGTACAAACACTGACTGGCCGCATATAGGTTGGGCTCTCACTCTCCTTTCAGAAGATAACCTCGCATTCGCTTCAACATGCCAAACCATCGGTCTGAACACGGGCTACTTGATGTCGTATACCGTCTTCCTCGCGCTGAATAGTGAAGACTTCGCGTGAGTCGCTCCACATCTTGCAGGATTCTCGATGCTGATGGCATGCAGTAAGCGATGGGGTGTGCCGAGACTGACATTGGGCACCTACCTTTTCTTCTGCGCCTTGATGTCGTTCTCGGTCACGGTCTGGCTACTGTTCATTAAAGAGGTAGGCACCTGGGTAACACGCCATCTACTGCCAACTGAAGGTGCGCACAGGAGAAAGAATCAACCAGCGAGGATATCAGCATCAAGGCCGTATACACCACCATGTGGCAGATCTGCAAACTGCGCCGTAAGCGTCCATATCGGCTAACAAGTGGTGTCCCTGACATTGTGGTCCTTCACATTACAGATGTCCAGATTCTGCTCGTCGTACATCTCCTCGCCAAGGTTGGCTGGCAGGCAAATGACGCAGTCACCCAGTTGAAGATGGTCGAGAAAGGCCTCGGAAGGGAAGACCTGGCTGTGACCGTTCTCATCGACTTCCCCTTCCAGATCGTTGGTGGCTGGCTCGCAGGAAAATGGTCACGGGGCGACCAGCCGCTCCGACCATGGATATACGCGTTCTGGCCAAGGCTTGCGCTCACACTGCTCTTCACACTCATGGTGTACTGGTTCCCGCAGCCACCCATCTCTGCTGGGTTCTTCGTCTTCCTGATCACCGCAACAATAGCAATGTCGTTCGCTGCGTACGTATATAGGCGAGGAAGTAGTTACGCCCCTGTCCTAACGACTTATTGTCCTCCAGAACCATTCAGTTTGGTGGGATATCTGCATTCCACACCCGGATATCTGACCCAGTGGTGGGCGGGACGTATATGACAGTGAGTATCCGCTGCTGCTGGGGATGGCGCAATCACTGACTCGATACAGCTATTGAACACCTTCACGAACCTTGGTGGCACATGGCCACGCTATTTCGTGTTGAAAGGCAAGCAGATGGACGTTCGGTGTGATTGCATTTACCTGACATTTCACGTCACAGGTGTCGACCTGTTCAGTGTTGCTACATGCCAGTTAAAGGACAATGACTTGTCTTTGAAAGGTAGTAGGTCCTCTTCGCAGCGACCAAGCACGTCGCTGATTATCTGCTTTAGCACATGAGTGTGTATCAGAACATGGCAAGTCCGCATGCGCTGAGCTGGGGGGCGAGTGCGTGACCGAGCGGGACGGCTACTACATCGTCTCTGCCGTATGCCTTGGCTTTGGTGTGCTTTCGGTGATGTTTTTCTTGATACCGACCGCGAGGAAGCTACAAGGTGGGTTGCCTGGGTGCATGTCTTGGAGAATGTCGTGATTCTGATGGAACATTGCCCAGCTGTGCCGGTGAGCAAGTGGAGGATATATTCTTGACCGGACACTGCGGTTGTAAAAGTAGAGATACTCTATCGCGCTATATATTGGGTTGGCAGCTGTCGTGGACGTCTTTGCTATTATTCGGAGCACGGTGGTTGTCGTGCAACGTGGAGGGAACGTGCAAGAAACGATGTTTTTTACGCATGAGGCGCGAGGTTAAGGTGGGAGGAGACCGGCCCTGAGGCGGGTCACGCCGCAGATTGGGTTTCGCAGCGGTGCGGTTATAGGCGTAGTGAATCCGTCCGCGGCCTTTCACACATACACTCTCTCCACCACTTAGTCTGCGCCTCAGCTGCACACTAAACCGCACACACACACGCACCCTGGCACTCGCGAGCACCCCACGCCCGACGCCCACCGCGACAACGAGCAAAATGACAACCACGACGATGCACTTTGGCCCCGAGTGGATGCGCACCAAGGGCTCTGCGCGCCCTGCACCCTCGCCCCCGCTCACAACCTCACCCGCCCCGCCGGGAGGCTCGACGTATTCTGCGCTCGTGACCCCCGTAACGAACCCGCCGCCCGAGGGGCGCGATGTGGCTCACCCGTTCCGCTACTCGAAGGAAGAGATGCTCAGGATCTACAAGGAGGGAGGCGGCCGCGGTGGCCTCGGGCTCGAGGTCGAGCGCTGGGAGGGCATTGTGCGCGAGATTGGATACGACCCCGTCGGCTTGAAGGAGATGAGCGAGGCCGAGAAGAAGGTGAAAAATTCTCCGCCGGGTATCGTGCGCTGTGAGCGGGTGTCGCTGACCCGACCTGTTTTCTTCTACCGTCGCTCGTCGGTTCCGATCGCTCCCTGCCCGCCCGTCGCATTTGATGCAGCTCTTCGCGGGCCCGCTCAACTCTGAGGTGCGCCGCCGCCAATCGACGGATTTCTTATCGCCCCTCAATACTGTTGGCCTCGGCGAGCGGCCCAAACTGAACCACGTCGCATCGGGTGCGGGCAGCCCGATGCGCGAGAGGATTGGGAGCTTCATGGGCAGACGCAGGGACAGCACAGGTAGCGTCGATGCCTCCTCCCTTGGCGTGTGAGGTGTGCTAACGTCCGGGTCCGTGCGCGCGCAAGACCCAGCCCCTCTGACCATCCCTCGCAAGCTCTCGCTGTCGAATATGCAGGGTAGTCTATTATCCCCTCGTGACGGCGCGCTGCCCTCGCCTAGAGTCCGTCATACGCCTGGGTTTGATGGCGTTTTGAGCGAGACGTGGTCGGCCCGTAGGCGGAATGCCGACTTGGCGAAAACCGGTACTGCGCAAAACAAGGATGACAAGGATGGCGATGGGGACACGAAGGGTCCCGACATCAAAGAGCAGGAGGAAGAAGCTCTCCATGCTCAGGCGCAAATTCCGAAGACTGGCGCGAACGGTGGAGGGACTAACGCTGCAAGCGGGAGTACTAACACGACTACCGCAACTGAGTCACTGAACGGACAACTGTCAAATTTGACAATCAATGGTCAGACGGACAACCAGCCTGCGCCTGCTGGTAATCCCAACGATCCTCCCCCTGGTCTTGTGGATTTGGCCAGTGTGGAGTGGTCATATCTTGATCCTCAGGGCAATGTGCAAGGTAGGTTATTGCTGAGTATGTCGTTGCACAGCCGGCCTCATGGAAACGACCATAGGGCCATTCCGTGCTGATTTGATGCAACGCTGGTACAACGAGGGCTACTTCACGCCAAACCTGCCCATGAAACGCACACATCTGGATACCGAATTTACCCCTGTGGGGGAGCTCGTGCGTCGCGCGGGGGATCAGCCCGTCTTCTTGACGCCCCGGATACATGCGCCTACACCGCCTGGCCTGAACCGCGTCGTTGACAGCGGCATTCCGGAGAGAAATCAGCACTCGCCATACCAGCCAGTGCCGACCAGATCCCTGCGCAGTTCGACACTGGACTCGTATCTGAACAACGGCTCCGCCGCTCCGGAGTCGCCGTCGTCGTCCTTTAGCGGGCGTTACGTCAACGGCTCGCCTGATCCTGCAGTTATTGACAACCGGATTGGAGGCCAACTTGGGTTCAACCAGGGCTCCGAGTCATCGCGTATGCCGTTCGCAGGTGGAGTGGGTCAACGGCGCGCGACTCTAAACGAGCCTGAACCTATCTACGGCAACCGTGGCTTCGGGAACTTAGGCGTGGGCCGGACACCTGGGATAGACGGTATAAGTTTCTCTGGTTCGTCAGTTTTTCTGATTCAGCTATACAATATACCTCACATCTGGTCATTCAGGGGGTGAAAGTCCTTCCGTCTTCAATAACGAAGGGGTTAGCAGCCCCTTCGGTCCCAGAACTGTCCAAGATCCGAACGTACTCAATGGTCACGTTGGCTCGTCTGCGTTGAACGGCGCCGACATTGGGCCCATTGGTGGCATCCATCCGAACCAGGGCACTCCTACCAGGGTGCGAGACGCTTTTGGCAAGCCGCTGGACGACATCCACGGAGGCACCTTCTCCAGCAGCTCTTCTCCCTTCATCTCCAATGCGCAAGCAGCATTCCCTCAGACCCCTCTCTCGCACTATGCGGGACAGGACAACCGCTCCTTGAACTCCATGACACCCATTTCTGACCGCGCTGCTCTGCCGTTTGGGCATCAGCTCCAGCAGTCGTTCGCTCAGAGCCCTGGTTATGGCAACGCCCAGTCGCCGTGGCTTGCTCATGAACCTGCGCCTTTCCATCGTCCTAAACCCTTCGATCCTACACATCCTACTGCGACAAACACCTTCACGATGCAATCGATCGCACCCACGCAGCCGTTCGGTCGTGCGGCTCAGCAGGGCGGAATCCCTGCCGAACAGTCGCCCTGGCAGACGCAGGCCCAGCCTTCCAACAATGCACCTTGGGGAGCGGCTTCATCGAACCTGACAGTTGCAAACCTCGGCCAGCATGACGAAGAACAACGTCAAGCGGAGCTTCAGCAACGATCGCCCCAAGTTCAAGCGAAAGCTGCCCAGCCTGAAGCTGCGGCGCCTGCGCCG
This sequence comes from Trametes elegans, assembly GCA_022606155.1. Lineage (NCBI taxonomy): Eukaryota > Fungi > Basidiomycota > Agaricomycetes > Polyporales > Polyporaceae > Trametes > Trametes elegans. The sequence goes on along the minus strand of JABYQO010000041.1, from coordinate 184,244 downwards.
GTGGTGGAAGACACCCCTGCGCCAGCCGTGCCGGCTCCTGCACCTGCTGCATCCTCACCCACCGAACCCACTGCTCCTCAAAAGATCAGGCGCAAGTCGAGCGCCCAACCTGCGCCGCAGGCCCCGAAGGTCACCCCTGCTCCTCCGCCGAAGCCCGCCTCACCAGTTGCCTCCGCCCCCGCGGCCGAGTCCAAGCCTGCATGGGCAGTGGACGACGACAAAAAGGCAAAGACGCCCGGCGTGACGCTCAACCTCCGTGAAATTCAGGAGGCAGAGGCGAAGAAGCTCGAGGCACGCAAGGCAGCCGAGCGCGAGCGCGAGCGTGCCGCGCGGGCTGCCGCGAGTGCCCAGTCGGAAGACTTCCAGCCGTTCACAGCCTCGTGGGGCCTCCCGACTTCGCAGGCTGGCGCGGCGCGTGCCAACAACGGGCCGAAGGAGACGCCTGCGTCTTCGCCGTTCGGAGCGCCAACGCAGACTCCCGTCGCGCCGGTGTGGACGAACGCGGCCAAGCCGACCGCGAAGAAGACGATGAAGGAGATACAGGAGGAGGAGGAGCGCAGGAAGAAGCAGACTCCCACTGTGAAGGACAAGGAGACGATGGCCACCGCTGCCCGTAGGGGATACGCAGAGAGCACGACCAAGGTACGCCCCGCTTGACGTTTCGCGGCAGGGCGCTTGTTGACTTTAGTGACAGCCTGCTACTCCTGGTCAGCAGGCTGGAGGTGCATGGACGACGGTCGGTTCGGGCGGGAAGACTGCTGCTGCTGCGGTAGCTGCGGCCCGCCCAACTGCTCCGCCCACTGCCTCTGCTAAAGCCGTACCCACATCCGCTTCGGCCACTCCGGCCGCTACGCAACGTGCGGCTGCAACAACTCCCCGTCCGGCTGCCGCCGTGCTCAAGGCGACACCTTCCAAGGAGGAGAGCAACATTGCGCCGGGGCCGTCACTGGAGTTCCTCAAGTGGATGAGCGACTCGTTGAAGGGCCTCAATAGCTCTGTCAATCGTGAGTACCGACCGTTACTGGTGTAGACGCTCCGTATTGACTGGGCCCGTCGCACAGTTGAGGAAATCACCTCGATGCTCCTGTCTTTCCCGCTGGACCCTGACCCGAGCACGATGGAGATCATCTCCGATCTCATTTACGCGAGCAGCACGACGCTCGACGGACGCCGCTTCGCCGCGGAGTTCGTCAGCAAGCGCAAGGCGGACGCGACGTCGCGGCCGAAGGGCGCGAGCACGGGTAGCACGTCCGCGAAGCCGATCTCAATCGCCGACGTCGTGAAGGCGCAGCCGAAGCCCGCGCAGAACGAGTGGGGCGGCTTCAAGGTCGTGAACAAGAAGAAGAAGGGTGGCCGCGCGTGAAACCCTCCCTCCCCATGCGACGAGACGATGCTGTGTCTGGTCGAAGTGGAATTCAACCCTAACGACGGCGCCAGCGATGGCCCGGTGCTTACGAAGTATCTCATGTCCCGCTACACGCGTAATGGTTGTACAGATGTTGTGCTCGTAATGACCCCCTAGGGAACGCGTTGTTGTTGCGTATCGTATCATACAGAATCGAATGTCCACCCCGCTCTGCAGTGTGATTAGGTGGTGCTACAGCAATGTAATATGACGAACACCAGCTGGACTCTAGAGGAATGCGCGAACACAGAACTAGGACGAACCACTGTTGTTGTTCTCTGTATTGGGGGCAGGGTTCGCGGTCATGTTGAAGAGGTCGTCTATGCCCATCATGTCCATCTCCGCCCCGCCGGAGTTCTCGCTGAAGAAGTTGGAGTTGAGGGCGGAGATGTCGAAGTTCTGCAGGTTGATCTGGCCGTCCTGTCCTGTACCCATGGAGGACCCCGCTGCGGCGTTGTCCGCTGCTTGAGAAGTCCCCGCTCCGAGGCTGGCGAGGAAAGCACCGGGGGAAGGGGCACCGGATGGCGCCTTCTGCGAGTGGGAGGTCCCTGGCGCACTAGGACCTGGCGCGTTGGTCCCGGAGGAGCTCGCCCCTCCGAGAGAGGCGAAGATATCTTCGCCTGTAGCTGAGGGCTCGCCTTCCTGCAGCGCCTTGAGGATGTCTATGTCCATGACCTCCTCCTTGGGCTTCACGCCCTGCTGGCTCTGGGCTCCTTGGGTGCCGAACATGTTTGGGCCAGCGTTGCTCGGCCCAGCCCCTGCGCCCTCCCCGAAGAACTCCATGTCGATATCCAAATCAAGCTCGATGGGCTTGTCCGCGGAGCTCCCAAGCCCAGCGGCGTTGGTGCGCGGCCCCATGCCCTCGCCGGAGCCGCCCGCGCCGCCGGTCATGTCGATGTCGGTGTCGACGGTGAGGTCGATGTCGACGGGCCGGTTCGCGGCGTCGCTGAGCGCGGCCATGACCAGGTCGGGCGGGAGGGACGCGCGCGCGGAGCGTGGCGCGAGCGTCACGGGCGAGGAGAGCCCGGAGGGGAGCAGCTCCTCTGGGTGGATGCGCAGCGCGGACGCGGAGAGGTCGAGCTTGTGCGGGAACGCGGGCCGCTGCAGCGACGAGAGCGAGATCGTGGACTGCCGCCGCGCAGGCGTCGGCGCCGTCGTCGTTATTGCCGTCGTCGTCGTCTTGGGGCGCGGAGTGCCGTCGGGCAGGGTGTCGGTGTGGGTTTGGCTGGGCGAGCCCAGGGGCGTGGTCGGCGCGGTGATGGTGCCTGAGGGAGAGGGCTGTTTGCGCGCGGCTGCGGCAGCCTCTTCTTCGGCTTTGAGACGCTGCTCTTCGCGCGCGAGGTCGCGTTGGAGGACTGCGATCGCGCGAAGCTAGGGAAAGTCAGGCGATGGGTTGTGGGTTGCACTTGCGAGAGACGTACTAGGTGGGACTCCATCGCGTCGCATAGTTGGTCGTATTTCTCAATTTCTCGGCCCAGAGAGGCTATGAGCGTTCGCGGCGGATGAGGCGCGTACTTTTGTATGCCACTGTCTCCAGTTCAGCAATCGCGTGCAGCGGGGAACAAGTTGTCGTACAGTCTCTTCACGTCCGTGTAGAAGCCATATATTTGGCCAGTCTTGACCACAGCATTCTACCAGGTTGATGTCTCAGCACGGAGAGCATATCCAGCGCATAGATACCGACCGACCTGTAGACATGTCGAAAGGGCGGTGATCTCGCCCTCGAGTATGCCAAGTGGTGGTGCGGGGACCGGAGGTGGCGGCATGGAGGCGCTTGCGGAGGGTGTCTCCTTTGCCGCAGGAGTTGCAGCACCATCCTTGGGGGGCGGAATGGGTCTAGGAACTGGGCGAGGTTTTGGCGGCATGTCCGAGCCTGGAGGGGAAGGGAGTGGGCGGGAGAGCGGAGGCAAGAGCAGGTGTGGCTGCAGCGCGAGACCGAACGAGTTGCTGTGGCGGCAGGCGCGTGCGCCGAGCGGGCCTTCGCGCGCGCGTCACAACCCTCCCTCCGCATGAACACTTGCAGCAGCCTACACCGTCTGGACACTCTCCTTCATCGACCGCGGCGGCGACGACGACCCCGTGCTTGGCTCTGAATTGGACACCCTAGGCTGGACTCCTCTTTCCTTCGGATTCTGCTAGACCCCACGTCCTGACATATGCCACGCCGGACTGCGGACAATATCCACCTGATTCTCTCAACTGCCATTCGTGTTAGAGCTTAGCTGTGGTCGGGAGCGCAGTATCTCGCTAGAGCATGCCGTTGTCGACGACCTCCTCTCTGAATGGCCATGACCCGGAGCCACGACCCTCCGTTTTGCCGGTGAGCGACATTCCGTGCGCGATTGGTCCAATCCGCTCAGTGCCTACGGCGTATGTGCAGCGCCGTGTTCGCCACATTACCTCCATTCAAATACGGAACCTTACCCCATTCCCTGCTCGAGATGCTCTAGCTTCGGCCCTAACACAACCGTCGGGGCAATCTCAGTTCACACCATACGGTCGTCTGGCCGATGACCTTGATGTTACCGTGGGTCGAAAGCGTGGAAGACGGATATCTGCTGCGAGCTCGAACCGGTCTGGCCAACGAGCAGACGAGGATGGCATAAACGGAAACTTGGACCACTCTGGAGAGCCCACACTGAGAAGGCGAGCATCCTCACGGGCCAGCATACCTCTATCGACCTCCGCGAGTTCCTCAAACTCCAGATTAACAAGGAGGACGTCCACTGCCGGATCGGGTCCACCAGCGCGGCCCACGCATCGATCGCGTACGCTATCACACGCGTCCTCGCATTCTTTCCATGCCGGCAATTCCTCTGTACTTTCTGGAGACCTTGCAACTTCCACCTCCGCCGTCTTCCCTAGTGTATTTCAGGACACTTCCCAGAAAAGCCTAGAGAAGATCCTCCAGTCGCGCTTGGTGGAAACCTTCGTAACTATCACACTGCTCCCCGGTGAGCGGCTGCCAGATGGCACTCGACCGAGCACACCCAGCAGCGTACGAGAACGCTCCCAATCCCGCCCGTCGACACCGTCTCGTTTGTCCAAGGACACCACGGCTAGTTCCTCTTCCAAGGGCGCGACTTCGTCCAAGACGACGGCGCGAAGAGGTACGGTAGGAACGCCTACGAAGCCGACCGCGGGTGCACGGCATGCTCCTTCACCGTCGACATCCTCTGTCAGAAGCTCTCCATCAAACCATGTGAAGTCTCCTTCGGCTACTTCGACAGGTAGTGGCCGCCATGCTAGGACACCTTCATCTCCGTCGTTCCAGAAGACTCGCTTCCATGCGCCACCTCCCCTGACATCTCCTTCGGGTGCCTCAAGCTCGCATTCTAAGGAGCCATCCACCCCGAAGGCGAGGGCTAGCTCTTCAACAGCCGCGGAGGACGACCTGCCTGTACCCGATTACATCTCGCCGGTGCACTGGCCCTCCACAAATCCAGTGTTTCAGTTGAGCAAATACGAGTTTGCACCGGGTACCGATCTGAGCACGTCGAAGATGCGTGTGGAGGTATGGGGTCGCGCCGGCAGCCCAGAGAAACGACCGGCTGAGAAAGGTCCCCCGGCATGCGAACCCAAGGGCAAGGGAAAAGAGAAGCAACTGGATGGCGACGACGCTCGATCGGAGTGGAGAGTTTTGGAGTCCTGGGACGTTGACCTGTCAAGGCTGAGACCTCTCACCGAGGATGTGAGCACACCTTCCTGCTATCCGCCCTAAAGCGTGGTCGCTAATCGCAACGTAGCTCGCAGCTCATCCGAGCTATCTTCCTTCCAACACCCTGCTCATCACCCTCGCGACGGGCGAGACGTTCTATCTACCTCCCCGCTCACTCCGCGCAAGCTCTCCTTCCCGACCGGCATCACCAAATGCTGGATACAATTCCGACCCCGAGACGGAGCTACACCGAGCACGGGACGTGGGGGACGGCAGCTTGCTCTCACCGAGACTCGATGCCAGCTTCATGGACGATCCCGTCAGTCCGGCGCTTAGCGAGTTTGACGGCAGCCTGTTCCGTCGAAAGCGAGCGGCCAAGTCTGCGAGCCTGCAGGATATACTGAGGTGCGTGATTGGGAGATACTATACTGTGCGATTTCTGACGGCTAGCGCAGGCTGATCAACCTCCAGGCTTGCATCTGGGACAACGAGCAGTCGTTGGGCGAGATTGTGCGTGAGATCGACAAGTCGGTCGTGCACAACAAGACCAATATATTGGTGAGTGGGACGTGTCTACGTGATAGCCTCGGAATTTACAACGCCCCGCCATGCGTGGGGTCGCGTCTCGTTCTGACTCATGCCTTTAATTCGCGTGTCTGATATAATGTCCCTGCCCAGCTTCGCGAAGTGTCTGAGCGGCAGGCGTGGGTGTCTGAGCTTCACGAAGAGCGGTCCAAGGTTGATCGCGATTCTGAAGAGCGTATGTACATTTCGTCCGGTGCTGTCAGCGCACCCGCTAATTATGATTCCAGTGAAAGACCGGATTGCGGTCCGAAGAGACGACCTCCGACGCCGACGAGAGGTCCTTGCGTTAGCGCGTCAGGCGCACGAGCAAGACCTCGCCGAGGAGTCGCAGGTGGAGGATACCATTTCTGAAGAACGGTACGAGCGCACGCTGTCCGCTATTTGCTTCGAGACCTCACTTTTGTTGGACCGTGGCAGGGCTCGACTGGCATCTCTACGCAACTTGCTGCCGATCATCCGGAGCAACCTCATTTCGATCGTTTCGTTCATATACCCCATAGACCTCGTTTCGCCTCCGGACTTGCTCTTCACCATCCTCGATGTGCCGCTGCCTATACCTGTTGCAGCGACAGACCCCGCCCCGCCGCTATCGCTACCTTCGCATAAAGATGTGACGGAGGACGGCGTTGCGACTGCCCTCGGGTACTCGGCGCAAGTCGTCCAACTGCTCGCGGCATATATGGGACACCGACTGGTATATCCTGTGACGTGTGTGGGCAGTAGGAGCATGATCAAGGACGGTATATCGGCCATGGTCGGTCCAAGGAAGTGAGCAGATGTTGCGACCGACTGGGCTGCGAGATGATTGACTGACGTGTGGCTTGCTGTCTAGTTTCCCACTGTTCTCAAAGGGCGTGGATACATATCGGTTCGAGTACGGTGTCTTCCTGCTCAACAAGGATATCGAGATGGTGAGCACCGCGCTTAGGTATGCGTGCATGTTAGGCTGACAAGGCGGTCTCTTCCCAGCTGATGACCGAGCGCGATCTTCGCGCGCTGGACATGCGTCACACGCTCCCGAACCTGAAGAACCTGTTGCTGACGCTGAGCGACAACGAGCAACGGAGCATCCCGTAAGCCCACCCGCTCCACCTCCCACGCCTGCTGCAATATTCATGCTCGCTGTCACAGCAGGGTCCACCGCGCGACGTCTTCTTCGGTCTCGATCTCTTCCCTGCAGTCGCAGTCCCCCGTACCGTCCAAGCCCCCGCAGCCTGCAGGGGCCGGTGCTGACAAGAACGCGCCTGCCGCTGCTGCTACCGCCGCCGCCGGGCCCATCTCCGCCCACGCGTCAGCGTCAGCGCCTGAGCACGGCGCGGAGGCGAGCGGCAGCCGAGGGACCACGCCGCCCGCGAGCGGGACGTCGACACCGGTGCCAGCGGCAGGGGCGGGGACGCAGCGCGGGCGGGCGCGCGGGCTGCTCGACCTCGCGCCGCTCACGGGCCTCTTCACGCTCCGCGGGCGGCACGCGTCCGCGCAGGCGCCGAGCAGCAGCCAGAAGCCGTCAGTGAGGCCCGTTGCGGGGGAGGCGTCGGCTGAGCAGGCGGCGGGCGCGTCTGATGCGACCGCGTCCGGGGAGACGCAGGCAGGGGACGAGGCGGGTCCGCCGGGCCTGGGCGAGGACGAGGACGACAGGAAGACGATCCGCGCGGGTGCGGGTGGGACGATGAGCGGGGAGCAGGAGGAGGAGGCGGGGGAGGGGAAGGGCGCTGCTGCGGTTCCGAATGTCAATGGGGATGCGCATCATGGCTCCCACCACGTCCCTGCGGCCGGGGGGAGGGAGAAGGTGACGGAGGAGCGCGTCGCGCGTTCATCGCCTGTGGCTGTGAGCTCTTAGCAGTCCGCCAAACGTGCCCTTTGCCTTTGGGAGGTAGACGGTGGGATTGTGGAACTTCGGAGAGCGGACGCGGCGGTGCCCTTTGCCGGGTGCATGACGGGATGCCGACTCGGATGCCATTGACAGGAGCGGGCGGGCGTGCACATTGGAAGCAAACATACATACACACATACTTACCCGGTCTACTTGCCCGCTACCGCGGCTTTGCCCTTTCTGACGATACCTTTCTTAGCGTACACTTGCTTTGCTGCGGCGTGCACTCTGTTGGGCACGCAACGTGGATGCTCTAAATTCATTCAGGGTCGCCCCTTTGTGTCACCATTCAGTTCTCTCGTTAGCCGGTAATCTATGCGGACCCTATGGACAAGCGGCCGGCCGGGCGCGACGGCGTACAATAATATTCCGGGGGATCACAGCGAGGTGGGAGATGCCTCCGCGGCGCTGCGCTGGCGAGTCGGGGGCCGCGTCGACGTCGCCTAGGGAGGTGCGTAAATGAAATCGCGCGCCGGCCGACGTTCCAGCGAGGCGTGGTGGCCAGCCCGAGCACGTTCTGCGACGAACGCGCGGAATGCTTGGCCCGACGCGCACCCAGGGCGGACGTCCCTATGGCAGCGGGGCGGGGGTGCTAACTTGTAGTGGAAGCCGTTAGGAGGAGCTGTGTGACTGTGCGCGCGTGAGTGGGTGCTCGCCCGGGAGGGCGAACGGGGACCAAGGAAGGGTGCGGGGGCGGGCCGGCTGGGGCGGCACGCGTGCGCGGCGGAGCGGGTGGACAGTAGTAGCCGGCTGGACACGCCCCTTCACGCAGGCGCGTCACGTCGCGTAGCCTCGCGCAGAGACAGGGATCGGGATCAGGAGGAGCCTGGGAGGCCCGCGCCGGGTGGCACGCGCCTGGAACGCACGCCCGCGATCTGTCGTCTGCCCATTGGGCGGCGCGGGGGCGGGCGTGCATGTGGGCGTGTGCGGATACGCAGGCGGGGCGTCGGGGAACGTCGCGCCGTCGACTCGCCAGTCGGGTGAACGTTGGCGGGCGCGCTCCGGGGTGCTGTGGACTGGCCGCCTCGGGAGTATGGCTCGTCTGCTTCTCGCGCGGGGCGCGGTTAGGGGACCGAGACAGGCGCGGGTGCCCGGTCTGGGGTGCACCCGCGCCGATGGCGGAGTGGTGTGCTGGGAGCGCACATGGGATCTCTGCGCAGCTGGCGTCCGTTGGCTGGCCGCACGGCGATCGCCCGTCGTGCGCTATACACTCGCGAGCCGCGGGGGCAAGGGACGCGGCGTGGGCTGCTGGGCCCGGCACAATATGGCAAAGGCTTTTGGCGTCCGCCGGGCTGAGGGAGAAAATGCGCGAGCCGATTATGTGTAAAGAAGACGACGGGCGTTGCCTTTTCGGGGAGGTCGCGCCGGGAGCGGGAGCGGGAGCGGGAGCGGCCTGGACGGACGATGGAATGGGATTTTGACGGGGAAAAGGAGGCGAAAGTGGATTATAGGCGAGGAGAGGCAAAGGAGACGGCAAATGGGCAATCGTGAAGGACGGTGATGAGCGGTTTCAAGGGGCGTTCCCCCGCTCGGGGCTCGGCCGGGGGAGCGCAGTCGGAGGTTTAAAATCGGGGGTGGCCCGCCGCGCATGGATTTAGAGTTCCCTGCTCTTCCCCAGTAAGGACGCTCCTGTACACCGCTAATAGTCCTCGCACCGCTCTCGACATCCTCTTGCTATCAAAATTCGCCCCAGCGTGCGCCTCTCTCTCTCCCCCGCACCCCCGCCTCGTCTGACCGTCGTCGTCTGCAGTACTTCCGATACATTGTACCAACATAGTCGTTATAGACGGGCTAAAAATCAGCTGGCAGGTACGTTCCCGCTCCCCAACCCGACCCCTCTCCCCTCGCTCATCTGCCACGCTGGCCGCTCCTTCGCCCCCTCGCGTCGCGCAGGATTACCCCTTGTGCAATTAGGCTTATCTCGTTTTCTACTCTAACCGTGCTGCCCAATTTGTTTCTCGTCCATCGCCTTGGAGCAAAAGTATCCGCCCGCTTTCCTTCCATATGAGTACTACCATGGATTCCTCTACTTCCCCCACCGACATCCGTCAGGCCCACGATGAGAGGATCCAGAGTCCGCCTGCCTTCCTGGACCTCGCAGACTCGGTGCGTCACTCCCCGCGGCCTTTCTGACGTATCTCCTCACGCCTGCCCTCGCGCCTACACAGGCCGCGCGACTCGGTGGTAATATTCAGGACTTGACCGCTGTGAGTGTTTTCATTGTGCCCACGCTCATCTTCACCTCTTCACCTCCCTAAACTGACCACCACCCGTTTCCAGCAGCAACGCGCTCTCAAGCGCATGGAGCACGAGCGCCAGCGCGCCCTCCAGCGCAAGATGTTCGAGGACCAGATGCGCGCCCTGGAGCAGCAACAGGCTAGAGAGCTGCTCAGCATCCCCCTCGAACAGCACCTGGCTGTCTCGGCGCCTACGACCCCTCCGCGTGTCAACGCCGTGCTTAGTGATGACCATTCGCCTACGTATCACTCCGCCCTTTCCCAGTCCACCGTCGACGCGGATCTGCTCTCCAAGGCGGTCGGTAACGCCGACAAGCGCAAGTCAGTCACCTACGCGCCTTCCGTCAACCATTCTCCCGAGCTTCCTTCCGGCAATCAGTCGTTTGCTCGCCCGGGCGGTGCGAAGAGCATGCCCGCCAGCCGCCGTACGTCCGCCAGCGAACACGACGAGGACCTTGCCGGACACCTGCAGAACCTGTCCCTCGTTGGCGAGCGTGCTGAGCGCGTTTCCACGCCCTCTGGCGCCATTCCGCAGTCCATCCTTCGCTCGAGCAGCGGTCGCTTCGGACACGAGGGGCAGCAGTATGGGAACGCTTACAATGCCGGCATGCTGCTGGATGAGCAGCTGGACAAGGAGATGCACAGTGCGTAGTGCTATTCCCTTCTGCATTATTTTCCGGCTGATCGGTGTTAGATGCCATGCGCCATCTCCCCACGTCCGACGAGGACAAGTTCTCGAACGGGTATGCCAACAAGGTGCGTGTCAGATTCGCACCAGATCTCTCCCTTCCCTTACCTACGCGTAAAGCTGTCCTCTTCGTCTGCTGCCGCGTTGGATCTCGCCCCGCTCGCGCAAAACGCACCTCGTGCTTCATCCCTTCCCCGACACGTCGTCGACGCCCACCAGAAGCCGTCGGAGTGGCCCCAGTTCAACGGCGGCTCCCGTCTGCCCGACGGTCTCGGCCGCTCCGACCGCCGCAATGTCACCAATCCGACGATGACGCTGTCGCCGGCGTTGAATGACTTGCCTGGCTCGAAGCCCACTGGAACCGTCTCCGGCTCCACGACGCCTCTCCTTCAGCAGGTCTCGCCCGCTCTCGGGCAAGGGCTTTCCTCCCGTCGCGGTTCTCCGCTCAGCCTCGGGGATACGCTGTCTTCCATCACATCTGCGCGTTCTGTCCCAGCGACGCCTCTCCCTGGTATGCCTGGCTCCGCCGGACAGCTGTCCAAGGCGCCCGGGACTCCTCTCGGCACCCCTCTTTCAGGCGACCCTCACAACATCAACGGCATCTTGAACGCGCAGATCTCGCGCCAGCTGAGCGAGGACAACGACCTCAACCCGTCGCTGTCGCGCATGCCCTCGGGCCAGTTTGACAACAGCCCGCTGAGCTACAACTCGATTCCGTCAGGGATCGACGACGTAAGTGTCGACGATCTTTCCATCATGACCTCGCCGCTCAATGACTTCCAGCAGCAGTTCGGCGGTGACGGCGTCTACGGCCTTTCCGGCGGCATGGACAATGGACGCTACAACTCTTACGGGTTTGAGTCCAACGGTCGCCAGGTGAGCGTTGGCGCCACTGGCTCCACCGCGCTCTACCATCATAATGGTGCGAAGTACGGCTTCAGCATGAACGGACGCCCCAACAGTGGTGGTGGTGTCGACGGCAAGATGAACGGTCTGCACGGCCCCAAGCACAAGCGGGGCGACATCGACCGTGAGTGTGAGTTTATCGTGGATATCTGCCATCGTGAGTCGTGCTGAGCGGGGCGATGTGTGTAGTCAACCGGTTTGCGGGCACGCGCCTGGAAGACTTGGCGGGTGAGATTCCGCAGTTGTGCAAGGACCAGCACGGATGCAGATATCTCCAGAAGAAGTTGGAGGAGGGCGTTCCTGAGCATCGCGACATGATCTTCCGCGAGACATTCAGCCACTTCGCGGATCTTATGACAGGTCGGTAGCGTCGCTTCGTCACGCTGAGACATCGCGCTGACGGACCTTTGTCCAGACCCGTTCGGGAACTACCTCTGCCAGAAGCTGCTGGAGTACTCCACGGACGAGCAGCGGAACGTGATTTGCGAGTCTGTCGCGCAGGACTTGGTCAACATCTCGCTGAACATGCATGGCACGCGCGCGGTCCAGAAGATGATTGACTTCCTCTCGACCCGCAGACAGGCAAGTGTCGCGCCATCCCAACTGTCCTTCCGCTTACAGGGGTGCGGTTAGACTGACCTCAGATGCAATGGCCAGATTCACTCCATCATCCTTGCGCTGAGCCTGCACGTCGTCGTCCTGATCAAGGACCTCAACGGTAACCACGTTATCCAGAAGTGCCTGAACAAGCTCGCGCCGGAGGACAACCAGGTGCGCTTGGCCGCGGTCCTCGGCTGATCCGGTGCTGACCGCCGCGTGTGCGCTTGTACAGTTCATCTACAACGCCGTCGCTGCGAACTGCGTCGAGGTCGCGACCCACCGCCACGGATGCTGCGTCCTCCAGCGCTGCATCGACCACGCCTCGGAGCATCAGCGGATCCAGCTGGTGAACGAGATCACGTACAACGCGCTGACGCTCGTCCAGGACCCTTATGGCAACTATGTAAGTTTCAGCGCAGGCGACAGCATTTCTGCTTGCCGTCGCTTTCGTTCTGATGCTGATGCGACGCGACACACCCAGGTTGTGCAGTACATCCTGGACTTGAACGACAACCGGTTCAGCGATGCGGTCATCCGGCAGTTCACTGGGAACGTGTGCGCGCTCTCGGTCCAGAAGTTCAGCTCCAACGTGATCGAGAAGGTGAGCAGCATTCCCACTGTGTCTCCGTGGCGGAAGCGGCAGTCGCTAACAATGGAGCGTTGCGCAGTGTATCCGTGTCGCGGAGCACAACACGCGCAAGATGTTGATCGGCGAGCTTCTGAACCGAACCCGCCTGGAAAAGCTGTTGAGAGATTCCTATGGCAATTACTGTGTCCAGGTGCGCCGCTCCCACGACCGGCGGAAGGGTTGACTTACAGGGCGGTCATCCGTCTCCCCGCAGACTGCCTTGGATTACGCGGAGCCGAGCCAGCGTGCGCTGCTCGTCGAGGGGATCCGCCCCGTTCTGCCGCTCATACGCAACACGCCGTACGGGAAGCGGATCCAGAACAAGCTCCAGCGCGAGCACAACGACACGTACGGCGGCGGTGGCGGCTACCATCACCACAGCCCCCAGGGACTCGTGAACATGTCGCTCGGCAATCAGGGCATGGGCATCGGCCACACTGGCCACGGCGGAGGCCGCCACATGTCTCACATCCAGGCGGGCGCGCTGGCGGACGCGTACACCGCGCAGAACGGCCTGTACGCGCTGCAGGGTGCGCCCGGTATGCACGCGCCGCTGCACGGCATCCAGTCGCACTCGATCGACAACTACGTGATGCAGGGCTCGAGCAACCACAGCCCGGGCTTGACGCCGCCGCAGGCGCAGGCCGGCGCGTTCTCGGGCGTCGGGTCGTACGGCAACGTGAACTCGTTCCCCGTCGGCGTTGCGGACCCGTACCAGCGGTCGTTCGCGTACGGCATGTAAAATGGTCATTTCTCACACACCTCCCACCCCCCTGGTCTGCGCTTTCCTCCAAGGTCTCTCGGTCGTCTCTCGCATTCACGAAAACAAGAACAACAACCCGACATCTCCCCTCATGCATACCTTCGTCGCTCCTTTGGTCCCTAACCCCCCGTAATCGCCCCGCGCGCCATATCCCGTGCGTGCGCGCGGGATTATACCTATGCCGGCCCGCTATCAACCCTGTTCACTATCCTCGTTCGGCCCCTGGTCCGCCCAGCTAGGGCGCCATGCATCCCGGGCACGCTCACCACCTATATTACCATCCATCGCGCAATTGTATTTTGCACATCCGCATCCACAGGTGTTTCGTCATATATATCTCGCTCTTCTCGCTTTCCGTCTCCCCCCTTCTTCCACCTCCGCAGACCAGTCCCCCTCCTCCTTCAGCCCGCGTTCTTCTCTCTCTCGACTCGATATCATCTACTCGAACTTTTTATATCGTTGCTGCTTGCACTGCTCCGCACCCCAACCCATTTGTACTGCGTACTCCTTCACACTTGTACAGCGTACCTTTGCAACACATCCCTCTCTCTGACTCGATCCACCCACCCACCCCCCATTCCTAGGCCCCGTAATTTGTCTTATAGTATATCGCGAGCATTATTTGTTTGTCACCCTGTACTTATTCTGCAATCTACGAGTCGTTTGATTAGGTCCAGGACAAATATGCAGAATGCGAACATCCGTGTGCTAGGGATTGAGTGTTCGAGGCGGGGGGAGCGGGGAGCGCGTCGCGACGCGCCGAGCGGAAAATGTCTGCGCAACTGCATGCGCTACCGTGACGCGCACGTGGGGCGCGTCGCGGTGCTGCAGGGTCCTGTGCTGTCACTGCTGTGTACCGCAGTTGACGCTTTTGTAGCTCGACTTGCTACTTACCGCCATCTGCCCTGTACTTGGGTGCCCGGAGCGTCGATGTCGGATACGGACACGGAGAGCACGCCCGACCGCGACTTTGTGCCGTCGCCGACGCCGGTGGATTACGAGGGCGACGGGGACTCGGACGAGGAGTACGCTGTCGAGCGCATCGTCGGGCAGAGCGTCGATGGGTTTGGTGTGGTCAGGTAGGTCGCTCGCTGTGGTGCAGCGAGAGAAGGACAGATGCTGACGCGCGCCGCGGACAGATACGAAGTACGCGCGAGTGGTTTCCCCCGCGTGCCTGCGCGCGCGAGTCCGACGCTCGCTCACCCGCTCGCGTCTGTAGGTCAAATGGGCCGAGGGCTGGCACCGCCCGGACGGGACGGACACGACGTGGCAGCGCAAGGGCGAGGACCCGGCCGTGGACGCGCTCATCGAGGCGTGGGACGCCCGGCAGGCGCAGCGGCGCGCGCAGCGCGCGGCGCGGTCGCCCGCGGTCGACGTCCGCGTCGCGCCGCACGAGATGCTGCACGAGGACCGGACGGTGTGCGAGCTTGTGTGCGCGCGCGAGGAGTTGCGCGCCGCGTGGCCTGAGCCGGAGGGGCCCCTCGGCTGGGATAGGACGGTGAGGCGGCTCGGGCGCGGTGCGGGTGGGGCGGGGGCCGGTGCCGGTGCCAGTGGAAGTGGAAGCGGAAGGCGTACTGGCGGTGCCGGAGGAAGTGGAGGTCGGAGTCGGAGCGCTACTGGACGCTCGTCGGCAAGCAGGGAGGGCTCTGCTTCCTCGTCGAGAGGGTGGGACTCGAGGGTCTCGTCCAGGGCGGCGTCCGGCCTGAGGTCGGCGTCGCCCATGGATGTCGACGCATCGCCGCCGGGCACGCAGCACAGACGTCCGCAGCGGCCCCTCCCGCGCCCGAGGAAATTTCGGACGGTTCGCAGGGTGACATCTCCCGTGGACTCGGATGCCGAGGTGATGGAGACGCCGCCGCCGCCGCCGCCGCCGAGGCTGCAGCAGCGGAGTGCGCTGGAGAGAAAGTGGAAGGCGAGGCTGGCGGGGTCGGCGCCGGTCTCCTTCGTGAACGAGGTCAACGGGGAGGCGGTGCCCTTTTTGGTCGATGACTTCCAGTACATCGAGCGTGGTTATGTCAGGTCAGTCGGCTATCACTGTACGGCGGTGACGGGTTGATTGACTGACCCCTGCCTACGGTAGGGCAGATGATGTACCCGGAATTCAAGAGTCAACAAATTGCCTTGTCAATTGCGACTGCGATTTCGTCTGCGAGGACGCAGCGGTGTGCCAATGCCAAGATCCCTCAGAACTCAAGGACGAAGATGGGGAAAGCACATACGCATACACACCAGAGGTACTCTCGGAAGTTGACGTCAAACAGACTGACTCTCAACTGGCCACCGTAGCGCCTGTTCAACTTCCTGCTTCCTCCGGGGATGGAAGTGATTGAGTGTAACGAGGTGCGCCCATCTTCCTTTTCTCAGGCCTGACACACCCTCATCCCGCATGTGTTAGTCCTGCTACTGCGAGCAAGACTGTCCAAACCGAGTCGCGCAACGTCCCCGCGACGTGCCGATCGAAGTGTTCAGGACATACGATTGTGGCTGGGGCGCACGCGCGACCGTTCCAGTGCCACGGGGAAAAGTCCTAGGCATCTACACAGGGTCAGTGTCCCCGCTACCCAATGGCCCTGTTATCTAGACTTACCGGCGAAAGTGGCACCCAGACAGCTCATGTATGTTTGTGCTGTTCGCTTCACCTCCAATTCCTACTAACAGGTCACAGCACAAGGGAGGAAGCGGACAAACGGATTGATTTGCGGCGGTCTTACATCTTTGACCTGGACGTGCGTGAGGGCGGAGACGAGGACGAGGATGATGAGGACGAGGGAGTGAAGAAGTATTCCGTAGACGGTCATGCGTACGGTGCGTTTCCTCCATACATCGCCGACAACTACCCTCGCGTCTCTCAGTATTAACTGTGTTCCCCACAGGCAACTGGACGCGGTTCGTCAAGTAAGCACGGCGGCGCCGCTCTGGTAAGTCAACGACGACCGTCACTGACTTGTCTCTTGCTCGCAGCCACTCGTGCGAACCGAACATGCGCGTCTTCCCTGTCGTGTGGGACACCATCCCAGAGGTAACTCCTGCCCCCACATCCCCCTCCCCCTTCCCACCGCTAACCCCCGTCCTGTCCCCCGTCCTCCCCCCGCTCAACACGCACAGTTCAACCAGCCGTACCTCGCGTTCGTCGCGACAGAAGACATCCCCGCCCGGACCGAGCTCACGATCGACTACGACCCCAAGGCGGGCGAGGACGCGCGGCTCGCGCGGCTGCAGAAGGCCAAGGGCCGCGCGGGGCACGCGTCGGACATGCCCGAGGGCGCGCGGCCGTGCATGTGTGGCACGGACCGTTGCAGGGGCTGGGTGCGGGTGTGACGCGGGAGGAGCGCTCTCGCACTATGGCGGTCGTGCGCTCGGATCGAGTGGTCTTGGTGGCGGTTTGCGTTGCGCATGTGTACGCTGAATGTGTCTGAGGTGTATTCGCCCTTGTGTATCCGCTATTTCGCGCAAACGTCAGGCAACAATCCCACACACCGGGTAGACCGGAACATGTATAGTGTTCACGACGGAAGGTAAGGTACAATACAGGCGCGATGGATGGGCCAGCAAACGTACGTTAGCCGTATCGCACGGAGCCGTATATACAAGTATAATCAAGCTGATGTCGTTCGAACTTCGGTTGTCAATGAAAGGACAAGGTATATATGGCAACATCATGTAGATCGATCGAAACACGCAACGAAAGGATATGAACAAACGGACCACTATGCCACCCTCACCGATGCCCCATATTGACAGTGAAACGTGAACAGGTGGGGGTGGATAGGAGAAGGGGGTGGCGGGAGGTGTCCGACATATCCTACAGTCTACAATACCCTCACACGAAACACATTCAGGGGCCGCGAAGCGGGGGACAAGGAGACGGGAAGCACGAGCAGCGTCGGCCACAAACCAGCCAGTCTTATTGCCGCACGTGCAGCTTCTTGAACAGGTTCATCCACCCGCCCTCGAAGTGCGGGTGGTGGTGGTGCTTGTGCTGCTGCTCCTTGGGTAGGTCGAAAGAGCCTGGCATCCGCAGCTCCGGCGTCTCGCGCCCGCCTGGCGGGCCGTCCACCGACCCCCGTGGTCGCTCCTGCTCTTGCTCCTGCTCCTGCTCCTGGCCTCCGCCCGTGTTCTCGGCCTGCGCGCGGGCGTGGTCCTGCTCGCGCGGCTCCGCAAGCGTAGGTGCGGTCGAGGACGCGGCAGGATCAGCCTCCTCGTGCAGCATGGTGGGCACCTTCTCGTGCAGCGGGAGGTGCGTCTCGGACTCGTGCTTGAGCGCGTGCGCCTCGCTCGGGCGGCCCCCCTCCGCGCCGGGGCGCGCGGGCGGGAGCGGCTCGTCGCTGCCCACGCCCTCCGTCCTGCTCTCTTCGGAGCGCGCGGGGGACGCACCCGCGCTGCTGCCGTCACTGCCGCGGCTGTGCTCCTCCTCGTCGGGCGCGGTGACCTTGACGTACTCGTTCTCGCCCGGGTCGGACGACGACGCCCTGCCTGCGGACGCAGTGGATGCGGCGGCGGCGCCGTCGCGGGGGACGTGCGTGCGCGCGCCGTCGCTCGAGTCGTCGTCGTCGTCCGAGTCGAGCAGGGTGCCGGTGTTGGTGCGCCAGCCGCCGGAGCTGATCGTGGCGGAGCGGGAGGAGGAGAAGGAGCTGAGGCGGGAGACGGCGCGCGCGCCGGCGATCGCGGCTTTCCAGCGCGCGCGGGGGTTGAAGTGCTCGCGCAGGCCGGTGAGGTCGTGCTCGGCGGACGCCGTGTGGTCCGTGAGCCACTGAGAAAAATGGACGGTCGTGTGAGAGGCGGTTGAGTGAATGATTGAAAGGGTGCCTGCGCACCTTGTGTTTCAGCGCCTCCTCTGCGGTGGGCCGTTTGGCGGGGTCAGGGTTCAACAACGATTTGACGAAGTCCTTCGCTGTCGAGTGCAAACATTCCGCGGTCAGCGGTTAGCATATGTTGGATATTTCCATCCAAAAATAGGCAGACCTTCAGCGGAGACGTTGCCCCAGTAGCGCTCGTGGAATTCGATCTTCGCCTCCGTCGTCTCACGGATCAGCTCCTTGACGTCGTCCGAACGAAACGGAGAGTATCCACAGAGCATGACGTAGGTGATGATTCTGCGCAGGGTCTTGCGTTCAGCCCTGCAACGGTTGCGCGGCGAGAAGACACGCACCCTGTGGACCAGATGTCGACAGCCTTGCCGTGGCCCTTCTTGTTGAGCACCTCTGGCGCGACATAGCCAAAGCTGCCGGCAAGCGAATGCAGTTGCTCTTCCGGGGTGTGGAGGTGCTTCGCTCTGCGTCACCGTGTAAGCGCCGCTCGCAGCTAGGCACGACAAGCAACTTACATGCCAAAATCGGCGATGACGATGTCAGAGTGTTCGTCTGGTGTGCGGTATAGGATGTTCTCAGGCCTGCGATTCTTCGTTCAGTGAGGTTCGCGCAGGCGGAAACACGCTGCTTACTTCAGGTCCCGGTGGACGATATCGTGGTCGTGCAAGTACTTCACTCCGGAGAGTATAGACCTGGGTTTGGTCAGCCGAGCACTAGCATATGGGGCTAACAAGCCTCGCGTACTTGAGAACTGCGACAGCATCTGACTCTGTGAACTTGCCCTTCTTCGTGATTCGCTCAAACAGCTCTCCTCCCTGAGCCAACTCGAACGCCAGGTAGTACTTCGAGCGTGACTCAAACCATTCATAGAACTTGACCTGGGATAGGGCGATATAAGGTTCAGGCCCGATCTCACCAGCAAGCGCGACAGAACTTACGATGTTCGGGTGGTCGAGTCCGCGTAGGACCTCCATCTCGCCCCACACGCTGCTCTCATTCCCCTTCACCTTCTTCTTGGGGATGACCTTCAGCGCGACTTCGACCGTGAGTTCACTTGCCGGGTGCTGGTGTTTCGACTTGGACGAGAAGGCGGAGAGGTGGGACGAGCCGCCCGTGCTCGCGCTCGAGCTCGTGCGTGTCGGGGTAGGGGGCTTCGCACCGTTCGGCGGGACTGCGACCTCATGGGGCGCAGCGGCCGCGCCACGAAGGGCGACGGGTATCTGGCCTGGGGGTACGTGCCATGTTGCGCGCTGGTTGCCAGGAGGGCGGTCCGAGGCGATCCCGGGACGGCAGGCGGTATAGGAGCGGGGCGATCACGAACATGGACGTCACCGTGCATATCGGAGGCAAGCAGAGGTCAGTACGCGGCTGAAGCGGTAGCGGAGGCGGGCAGATACGTACCACGACCTTGCCAAAGGTGCCCTCGCCGAGGATTTTGTGCAGCTCGTACGCTTTCTTCTTCTGGAACGAGGGCGGTTGCGGGAGGAGCGACTCCGTGATCGAGAGCGAAGGCATGGCGTTTGTTCAGCCTCTCCTATGCGTTCGACGCTCGGCGTCGCCGTGGCGTATGAGGGCAGAGAGAGGGGCGGGGGTGGGCCTATTGGGAGGGGGCGCGTGTTGATTTCAGAGGACCGAAGGCTGTACCTCGAAGGGCTGGCTGCTAAGTATGTGCAGATGCGCTTCGAGAGCGGGCGCCAGGCGGTGCTTCCGGGGTCGTGCGGCTGTTGTTTGTCGGGACGCGCGGGCGGGTTGTCGTTGGCGGTGTGCCCGAGGACGGCTGGAGAGGTAGACAAGCAAGCGGAGGGTGAATGGGAGCAGGAGGCGGACACGGATTTTCGTCGTCGAGGGCGAGTGCAATGCTCATGTGCACTCAACTCCATATCAGTGGAGCCCGGGGTGCACGAATACACACAATACACAATCTGACAGCCACCCTCGATCCCTGCGCTACTCGGGGTCCCCTCCAGGTACAGCACCCCAACGTCATATCCTCGCCGACCCCGGTCACTTCAACCTGCCGCGGCACTGGCCCAGTCTCCCCCGTCCGCTGCCACCATGATCCTCCCTCTCGCCCAACGTCTGTTCGCAAAGGCCATGGCGTGCATATCTTGCTCAGGTTGTGGCATAGGGACAAGACACGTGTCGCTATTATAGCGAATGCGCCATTACGGCGCTGTCAGGTCGCCAACAAATCGCCAATTAGATCGCATTGAGTGCGGCCGACGCGAACCCTTCGGATCAGGTGAGTCCCTCGGTGCTCTCAACGCCGTGCGGGTTGACGGAAAGCGGCACAGGTGCTGCTGCATGTTAGCAAATCCTAGGTGTCGTATATGCGACGCTCCAGACGGCCTTGGTCCCGTACTTGTTCCTTGCTACGTTGCTGAGCTATCAACAACTGTCGACACTTCTTCTCCGGTGCTGTCGAAATCATGTCACCGTGAACCCACCGAATACTTTGCTTAGGGCACATACCTGGGACATCAGAGATGTATATGAAAGGCCGTCGAGGCCGCACACTCATAGCAGAACCTAGCGACGTTTACGCCCAAGAGTTCTGCGAATTGCCATGGCAGTGAGGCTTCAACGATGGCCTTCAACGAGCTGTAGACGCAGGTTCGATATACTCTGATGGATGTTCAGCAACACCGTGCGTTGCATGCGCACCACCTTGCCATCATCCTCGCTTGATTGGCAGTCAAGACCTAAGCCGCAAGTACGAGATCACTCGTACTTGCGTAAGCGACATGACGGCAGGACTTCGGATGGTGTAGCTGGACATGGCTTCGGTATTTTCCTGGCCCTCGTGATCGTGCGTATCAGGGCGCGTTCGGGTGTCTTTCGTTGAACAGCCGCTCATGCTTCGTGTTCTCCAGGTGCACGCGCTGCCGGACTTGTGCGCGCGGGATCTGCCATGGTAGGCGTGCAAAATCCGACAGCCCCGACGAGGCGATGTCTTCCTTGCCGTGTGTAGCTCCCAGAATTTGAGAATGCACCAAAGGTTCTTTGCATCGGTTAGCACCGCGTATGCTCACGCGCACCCTCCCGGTCGCTCTACCGCGACGATGGCGAGACACACCCGCTGTCTCGAACATCGTCCAGATTATAGGGAATCGTCCGATCCTGCGATTGCCTGGCTCCTCGAGGCGGATCATGTCGGTCACCCAACCAGAGCCATACAAAGGCCCGCCCCCGTGGGCCTGCCCGCGGGTCAGCATGACTGTTAGGCAATCTACCTCTCAGGGGCTGTCCGTAGCCTGGGCAGCGAGCAGATCCTACCCATTTCACACCCCCAATGGGCAAGCTCACGTAGTGCTGGTGCGTGTTCCATGCTATGGCTGGCCGTGACCCACACGCGCCCGTCCGGTAACCAAACATCGCGCGGTGGATGAGACTGATACTGATTGCAGATGTCCGTACCGCGAGTCAGCTCTTCGCCCGGAGGCCGGCACGCACCCCCGAGGCAATCCGCCCAGGCAATCCAGGCGGTTGTGCCACTCGGAGGACCCGAGCGGACGGTACGAAAGCATGCGTGCGCGCACGCGGTGCATGGCGGGACGGGGCCTTCGCACGGACGACACGAGGCTGGAGGGAGGTGATTACACTGAGGGGTCCCGCTCATCCTGGTTAGCGTCCGGCGAGTCCCCGCAGCCGCGGTAGCGGTGGCAAGTCAGGGCGACGGCGCCCTCACATATCTGCGCCTCATCGCGCGCGAGCGGCGTTGGGTGATGTTCGAGAATCGCGCATGCGCGCGCGCTGCTGTATGGCTGCCTGTGCTGCGGCGCGAACTGCCGAGTGGCGTGGTTGGCAGGAGCCCTCTCTGCATGCGCACCCGCGCCGGCGCGCAGATGCCCATGCGCGAGGTGGATCGCGGCGGTGAGTTTCTTCGTGATATGCGGGCCCCCGTCATCGGTCATCGAGAAAGCCTATGTGATCGTCGCTGTTCGAGCAGCTGTGGCCATCGGTGAATGGACCCTTGGCGAAGTGCACGCCGCGCTCGCGTGCAGTGTGCAAGACCGTGAGAGATGTTCAACTGTGCGCGAGTGCGGCGTGTACTAGCAACACCTGCTACATAGCGATGCGGCATCGCGGTCGGTCGGGGTCATGCTACAGGCACGGCGGGGCAGCGAGGTGGCCAGGCGGGGCGAACAATCGCGAGCCGACGGTGCTATTGGTATCCCAGACGGGCCGCGCCAGGGGAGAAGGAGCATGTAGGCTTCGAATTCGTGGCGTCAGATTCACCGGCGCGGTCCGTGGATGTGATCCGCCAACAGGGTGATCTTATCGAGGGGTTGACTAAGCACTCAGAGCACCAAATCCGGCCGTGTGATTACATCGAGTGGTACTGTGATGGTTCGTAAGTAGCCGCTCGCTCAATGAGTTGCCGTTCAGGGAACCCGCGTTCATTCACGCCCTCTCAGCCGTACGAGCCTTCCGACATGCTCGCCCTAGCTCCCGGACATTTAAAGCATGGGTCCACGACCGTCCTTTCTTCCAACACCCTCCGACGCCCCGCATCCACCGCTACCACTCATACCCCCACTCATAGTCTCTTGCACTCACCATGACGTCCTCTGCAACCTCTTCCTTTGCTTATGGCTACTACAACGGTGCGTTGCCTTACACGCGCGTTTGCACAATACACTGACATTGCGCGCTTTGCAGACGCGTCGTACGCGTCGCCGGTCGGGGACAGCTCCCTCACGGGCGCGTTCGACCAAGCTGTATCTGCACACGGATCTGCGCCACACGAGTGGCACAGATCGCCCGACGCGTTCTCGCTCTCGGCGTCCCCCTTCTCTCTCCCGCCCTCGACCCCCGCCTCCCCCGTATCGTCCTATGCCTCCTCCAGCTACACCCCTAGCCCCGCTTCATCTCCCTCTCCGACCACCCGCAAGGCTACTACCCGGAAGCTTTCCGCGAGCGGTGCGAAGAAGACCTCGACCACCTCGCGCCGCGCCAGCAAGCCTGCTGACTACATCAAGCGTCCGAGAAACGCCTTTATGATCTTCCGGAGCGAGCGTGCGGTGGCCGTCTTGGAGAGCCGGGTCGAGCACGATAACCGCAAGATCTCGCAGATTCTCGGGGAAGTGTGGAATCACCTCGACGACGGGGAAAAGAGCTACTACCGGCGTCGCGCCGCGGACGAGAAAGAGGAACACATGCTGAAGTACCCCGACTACCGCTTCGCCCCGCGCCCGCGCACCGAGAAGGCAAAGAAGCGCAACGTCAAGCGCAACGGCCCGAAGGACAAGCAGCGTTGCGAGCAGGTCGCGTGCCTGCTCCTGGAAGGCAAGGGCGGTGACGCGCTGAAGGCCGAGATCGACATGTTCGACCTCTCGGTGCGCGCCGAAGCCGCCGCGGCCGCGCCCGAGGAGGGGAGGTACACCGACTACTCGACGAGCGTGTTCGACTCCCGCACATGGGTCGACCCCGGCCGCGAAGTGAGCTCCCCGCCGGCGACCCCGCCCTGTCTCTCGCCCTCCTCGTCTTCCTCCTCTGCATCCCCAGCCTCATCCGCGCACCCCGACTCCCCCGCCGCGTTCCGGAGCCCGCTCTTCCCGCCCTCCGTCCCGCACACCTCTGCGCTCCCGCACTCGATCCCCGACGACGCTGGCATAGACATTTCCCCGCTCTTGCCGCTCGCGGCGATGCATATCTCCCCCATCCGGTCCCAGGTAAGCGCTCTGCCTTTGTTCTGTCCGGCCGCGTGCTGATCGAGATCCCGGGCCCTTGTAGGAGTCGTGCCCGCAGGCGCCCAACCTCCAGACGGCGCCCCTGCCGCAAGTCGCGGAGCACTCCCCCGCCGCCGCGGCGCACTACATGCCTGGCGACTACACGACGCTCTACGGCGCGCCGGCGCGGCCGACCGCGCTCGGGCTCGAGGTGCACGACTACCACCAGCAACCGCAGCCGCAGGGCGAGCTCCGGCTGAGCCAGATGTACCCGCCCGCGATGGCGGCGATCCTCGTCCAGCCGGACGAGTTCCCGGGCGCGAACTCGCCGTACGTGCCGTACCCCCAGGGCGTCTCCCAGGCGGTGATCGACCGCTTCTTCGGGAGCCCGCAGGCGTGGGTCGCGAACCCGGCCTACACGGCGGAGCAGTTTGCCGCCGCGGCGGCCGCGGGAGCGGCTACGATGCAGGCAGACTTCCCCGGCCCCGTCGGGGCGGGGTGCGGCGGCGACGCGCAGGCGGACGACGTCGGCGCGTGGTCGTACGGTCAGGGTGTGCCGCAGGTCGCGGGCTGGATGGGCTACTGAGTGAGGCGCGCGGCGAGCCGGCGCGCAAAATGAATGGTGCGGACTTGGTGTCGACTGGAAATACCCCGATGGACAGGACAATCGATACCTAGCACTTATTTCTTCTATCGGTCTGTTGTTTCCCCTCTGTTACTCTGTTTCCTCTCGTCTCTCACCCATCTATGCTGTATTTCTCGCTTTATATGCGCTGCTGTAGTGTCCTGATTGTGGTGTACAAATTTAGCTCAATCTCCTCTCGTTCAGGCATGCTCACACAATCAATTATCTAGCTGGTATCTTCAAATTGTATCTACGACACGTTTCGCGGCCAACATCATGTATACGTAGCACAGACTAGGGTACATACAAAATCAAGCCCTCCTCCTCCTCACCATCATCATCGAACACGTCATTACGGTCAGAGCACGAGCGAGCGTCACGAGATGCAAGATGCGCAAGAACATAAAACGAAGCCACCGGGACATCAAGCAGTCCGAGCAAGTGCGAGCGGCGAGCCTCCCGCCGGGCCAGTCCTATGAGTGGCCCGCAATGATCTCAAACGCGCGGACGCCCTCGCGCCCGAGGAGCGTCGCGCAGCCGACGACGGACGCCCCCGCGGCGCGCATGCGCGCGGCCGCGGCGGGGGACGTGACGCCCCCGATGCCGAAGATGCGGATGCGGCGGATGGCGTGGTCGGGGTGCGCGGCGAGCATGCGCGCGAACGAGTACACGTTCCCGAGCGAGATTGGGTGGATGGCCTCGCCGCCGAGCCCGCCGAGCGCGGGCGGGAGCGCGAACGGGGAGGGCACCGCCGAGGGCGACGGCGGCTGCGGCGGGGGCGTGCTCCCGGACGAGGACGCGGAGGTGGTGGAGCGGGGCGAGGGCGGGGAGGGCGTGGGCGAGTGCGAAGGCCCGGCGGGGGACGCGGAGCCGTCGAGGTCGTCGGTGTCCATGTCGTTCGCAGAGGGGGCGGTAAGCGCGGCATCTGCCGGGTCATACAACGCCTGCTCGGCGAAGAGGAGACAGTTCCCAAGCGTGTTCGTGCTCGCGATGTACGCGAACGGGTTGAGCGAGCGCGGCGCGTTCGCGTTCGCGTCGGCGAGCTCAGGTTCGTGATTGTTCGCGTGGTTGTGGTTGTGGTGATGGTGGTAGTAGTTGCTGCCGTTGACGAAGACGGCCGGGCGGATCTCGCGTGTGTAGGTGTGCACGAAGCGGACGACCTCGGCGAAGCGGGTAGAGTACAGGTAGGGCGGAAGCTTCAGTCCGATAGTGAGGGAAGGGTCTGAGTAGAAAGCAGAGGACAGCACGTCAAGCAAGGGGACTAGGAGCGCAAAGGTATACGAGGGCGGCGGCGCATCCCTGATGTTCGGACAGGAGGTGTTAAGTTCGATGGCAACGAGTGTCGCGGGATCGATGTTGGGCACAAAGTTCGACGCAGCAGTGGACGTAGACGGCGCGCTTCCGGAATGGCGGTTCGAGCGGGTTGGGCTGTTGGGCGGAATGAACTCCCCGATCGATGCGGACGCGGAGTAGGTCGCGCGTAGCTTCTTTCGGAGGACCTGTATGTTCTCGACCATCTCTGCGAGCACCGTGGGCGTCGAAGCGGTGATGCTGATGATGATAGGCTTCGTCGGCGGGCTGCCGTCGAGGCACGGGGTGGTGAGCAGGGTATAGACCCAGTCGAGGTACTTCGAGAGCGAGTGTGGCGAGTAGCCGTATGAATTGAGTGAGCTCGCCGAGGCCTTCGCGAAGGCCACCTGTGCGGCACCGACGGTCAGCAAATGCGGGGAAAACCTTGGGGTAGGCACGAGTGAGACATACTGTGTTCGTTGAGTCCTCGCTGTAACCGTTGAATGTTGCAGTGCGAGTGGTAACCGCGCCGGTGTGTGGTGACTCGTACAACTCTCGCAGTTGTTCGTAATCCGACGCCCATGCGCACGAGGCGTTGATGACGGGAGGCTCGATGTTGAGGGTGTGTACTCTAACCATGGCTACTAAAATCTCTCGTGTATCCTGCTCGTTGTCGGTGTCGGTCAGCTCAGCACGGATGGTTTTGCGGGTCACAGGCACGACGGGGGTTCTGAGTGAGAGGAATGCGGGGGAGATTGACTAGATAGCCCCCGCCGACTTCCAAACAGATATATCGCTCGGGAAGGACGGCCTGGAACGAACAGGTCAGCGGCTGCAGAATCCACGCCGAATCCGGATGTTATGGGCTGCTCTCGAGCCGGGGCTGAAACAGGAAAGCGACTACAGTCTCCGACCAGCTAGAACGCAGCGCCTAAGGCCCGTTTGCCGGACTTTGTGCACAGGACCACACTGCAGCGACAGTTTGGCGCAACAGGACAATGGCCAGTGGGGGCACATCGTAGACGAGACCCCGAGGCCTGGCCTGGGCCGGGATGTGGAGGCCCTCGAGCGCGGGAGGCCACACAGCGCACGTTCCGCCGCCGGGTTCCGCACACGACTTACGCCACAGTTGCTACAGCACAGCTGCCTTTGCGCTGGGCTTCCAGGAGGTCTAGACCGCACAACTCGTGCGCACCCGCCGATTCAGCTGTCATCCGCAGTGTCGGCTGGGCAAGACTCGCGGATAGCCTGATTCTTTTGGGCGAGTCAGGGGGATATACAGGAACGGCAGCGGGGCGGGTGCGCCCGTTCTAGGCGTCGTGGAGCTAATGCAAGGCACTGGCAGGTCGCAACGCCGGAAAGACCGAACACGACTTCCGTACTCACAGCGAGTCGCACACTACAGCATCTGGCAGGCTGTCCAATCTGCCACGTTTGCGTCTCGTCCGGAGGCAGCGCAACCGGGAAAGAAAGACGGGGCAGAAGTAGCAGGCGGAAGTGCACGGACAACGCTATCGCATCGCGTCGATGCCCGACTCATACATGATAGACCAGCGCCACGTGGTCACCTTCTCACTCGATGTTCTCGCCCCCACCTAAGGGGGCGAGTTGCGCAAGACGCCCGGTAGCTGGCTGCTGAGACACATGAGACAACCACAAATCCCCCAGCAGGGGAACCCGTTAGCAGAATATCAAACACCTGGCGCTGGTCAGTACTTGACTCAGCGGTGCTTAGAGGTTTGAACGCTAGAAGTGGGTCCAGCTCCTTAGATTTTTTTTCAAAGCTGGATGCCGCGCGGGCTAGCCCAGAAGAATCTTCTGAATAAAACCGGTACCTTGGTGAGCATCCAGAAAGCTCGTCGATCTAGGGGGGCCGCGGGGCCTCCTAGCTTCCGTATAAAGCGCCGACACTGATCGCATGGTGAGAACTTGAGAGTACGTTGGGCTGTCACTGTTGACTTTCGTAGTGAGGATGTCGTGTGCGGTATTCCCCGGGCTACGTAGCACGGCTTCGTTGCGTACGCCCAGCTTACCAGGATGCACCTCTCCGTGGAACCCAATGTCAGCCTCGCAACGGATCAATGAAGCGGAGCGCCCGGCAAGCGCTCTGCTAACACAGCCCCCACGGCGCCCGATCACTTGTGGGCACAGCGCTTTGAGCACCGTCTCTCCAACCGACTCGCTTTCGCATGCACGTAGTGAGTACAGTCCGGGTACCGCAAGTACTTCGAAACGCCATGGCCAAAATAACAGGCGATTGCGTACGCCCGATGTCCTCCGTACGCCTGGCGATCCATGACCCGCACAGAAACCGTCAACGGCCGGATGGCCAAACCTGACTTGTTAGCTGGGAGAACCGGAGACCTAGCGGATACCGTAAGGTGGAGAGCCGAGCAGATGGTGCGCCTCGGGATTCTGACGATGTCCGTGCTTCTTGGTATCCATACAGCCACGTTGGAGACGGAGAACGTGGCCGACACCGCCGCAATCGAAGGAGAACTCGAGGACGGGGCTCCCGCTTCCTTGTTTGGGCGGAGAGGACGACAAAGCCCAACATTACGTCTTCAGGGCCTCCTCGCGTTCCAAAACGGACTTCTCGAGCTTGATGAGGATGGTGGTGCGATTTGGGTGCTGGTCCGTGGGCGTGTTGTGCGCGGTGACGCGTGCGGACTGCGGCGAGGCTTAGGTTAGTCCGTGTGGACGCGACCGATGGAGCATCGCACGTACAAAGCCTAGTCCGTCCAGAACGGCCTCCACGATTCCAGCAGTGAATGACGAGCAACTGAGAGAACTCATGTCTCGTGGTACTGAGATGTTGCGGGTGATGGGAGGGTCGTTGTCGATGATCATGTCTGCCATGCGACTCGGCATGAGCGGGGTGTGATGACATACATGGCGGTATCAGCGTACACTCATCTGCATTCTCCACACTCTTCTCAATCGCGTCGGCCGGCTTCCCGAATACCGCACGCCACACATGCGTATGGATGGACATCAACGCAGGTAGGAACCGCGTCTCGCGCTTGGGGGCTTTTGCTGCAGCCTCGTTCCGCCACGCCATGAGTTCGAGAACTCGTGTCCCTATCCGGTACCCAAGGGTGTTCAACCTGCGCGTGGGGTACGATTTGCCATGACTTATTAATTTCCGTAGACACTGTTCGACAAGACGTACCTGCGCTCAAGATCATTGATGCCACTGACGCGCTTCTGCGTATACTGTACAATTTCAGAGAAGAGGAAGGCAAACGCTGCAGCAGACACTTCGACATTCTTCGACTTGCTCAGTGGCCGATCGTAGATGTTTGGGCGCGCTCTTGGTTTGGGTGTGGTTGTCGTGCTAATCGAAGGCGCGGAGGGCAATGAGAATCGCGAAGACGACGCAGGGGAGATGTGTTCGCCAGACGACAGCGACGACGTCGAGAGGACAGAAAAGCGAGGGTGGGGTTGTGTGTAGCTCATCGCTGAAGGTATTGGTGGTCAGTGCGAGACTACAGCGACGCGCTGCTCATGGGGGAGATTGGCGAGGCGCCCACCCGGTCCGGCTAACCGCTGCTTTCCAAAGACAGAAGCGGTCGTGCAGCAGCGCCAGGGTCGCTGGAGGCTGGAGCCAGAAGGCTGCTCGCTGTTTCGAACGGCGACGACGCATGTCCTGCGCACACGCGCGCTACCAACTCCACCAGGACCGCCGTCGCGCCTACCGCCACGCCTGATCCACGCTGCACGAGAGAGAGGGCCAGCCAAGGTTTCCGGATTCATCATGTCCGATGTATCAGCCTCCTTCCCGGACTCGCTCTCGCGGTTCTCCCACCTCGCGAGCCCACCTCGCTCCCAGCCCTCCTTGCCCTCGCTCCGCTCCCATGCCATGACGCCGACGCCCGCGAGCCCGACGCGCCCGTCGCCAAACGACCTCCAGTCCCACTTGTACGCGTCCTTTCTCCAGCGCAAGACGGCGGATGTCGCGCTCCGAATCTCCGGCTCGTGGCACGCCATATACAGGCTACACCGCGTGGTTCTTATACAGGCTGTGAGTCGCTACAAAGCCCGTTATCGCCCTACCCTCATGATCTTCCGCGTGCTAGGGCTACTTCCAGTCTCTCTTCACGTCGGGTTTCAGCGAGTCTAAGCCGAAACACTCCAGTTACGGCGGTGATCCGGACTACATTGACATAACGTTTGACGACCTCAATATCACAAGAGCAGGTACGTCTGTCTAGCACATTGCAGCGATCATGCTCGTATTCCCATCAGTGTCATGAGTGTGTGAATGTACTGCTGACGTTTACTCCCACAGCTTTTGAGTACGTTCAGATTCTATTCATCTGTGTCAGTAGTGAACTCTTACTCAGTAGCCTCTCTTGACAGAGTATGTATTGCAAGACTGTACGGCGGTGGCCCGCCCCTCTGGATATCCCCCTCTATGATACCCACCTCTAATTGCCCACTAACACCGCCCTTTGCCTCCGAGGGACCCGACTATAGCAGCCACCAAAACGGCAACGCGCTACCTGCGAGCCTTGATATATCTTCTGCACTCACGTTGCCTCCTGACCACCATCCAGCCACTCCTCGTTTCTTGCTATCGCTGTTGGCTACGGCGATGTTTCTTTCTATACCATCTGTCGCGTCTCAGGCACTGGCGGCTATCCTGCGCACTGTAGGTCCGCATACGGTGGTACGATACCTCAACTTTGCCACGGGCCGCGGCATCGGGCCCCCCGACGAGCTGGGCGTAGGGTCAGACGAAGGGGACTACGAGGGCGCGCCCGCCGTTGGTCTGGAGCAGGTTGCGGAACTTATCAAAGAAGAGGTTGTTTCAGCCTCACCCCCTCTGGATATCTACCCCCGGAACGATAAACCGCAGTCTGCAACTAGTACCGACAACGTGAAGGAGGAGCCTAAACACTCACATATATGCGGATCACACGACCCAGACTCGGATACGGACTCTGAATACCATGAGGATGACGACACAGCACCCGGTGCAGAACGGCTCGACCCTTACTACTACTATGGCGCGGTCTCCGACAAAGTTGGCGAGGCTGCCGCCTGCTGGCTGTCTCGCTGGGGAATGGACCTGCTGCAACTTGAACAAGAAGCGGGGCTTGCTAGCTCGATCCCCGCCGCCAAAGTGCATGACGTCCTGTGGTCTTCCGCGGCACAGCAAGCACCATGGGCGGCCGACCGACCCGGGTCGGCCCCGCCTGAGATGCGCGGCTCGCGCCTGGGTACGCCTACGGTCGGTAGGAGTCGAAAGGCGGACCTGGCCGTGCCTGTGATCTGGCGGAGAGGCGGACTGACCGCGAAATGGGTCCGTGGAGTGATCTCATCCGACGCCTTCTTCGTGAGAGGAGAGAAGGAACGGTACGAGGCTGCCCGAACTGTGGTTGAGATACGACGAGCCGCGCGGGCCAAGGGCGTCGCTGGAGAGCTGGCAGAGGTCGAAGAAGCGGAGTTCGAGAAGCTGTTCAGAGACGGCATCTACTATGCCAACATGGTGCGTCTCTTCTCCCGCGAGTGTGGCATACGCTTTGAACGACATGACATGTACAGCATCTTGACGACCTAATGGCGATCACCAAAGACGTCTCACCCTCAACTGGGAAGCCAGTGGTTCCGCTATCGGTACTACAGACGGCTCAGTGGAACCAGGCTACGCTCTACCACAGGATCACCGCACGACCGCCTGGATCGTCCTCTCCGCCGCTCTCGCCATCTAGCGCGACGAAAGAGCTCGGCCTCGGCGTGTCTTCCGCCGACATTCCTCAACTCATCGTGCACCCAGAGGAACAAGCAAAGTACTTTTACCCTATCCCAGGCGACTCCTCGCTTCGCCTCGGGGACAGCAGCGGACTCGAAGGCGCATCCATGGACCAGCTATTTGATCTTGGCAGTGCGAAGAAGGGCACCAACACCAGCGAGGCCAATTTCTTCGGTCTCGAGCAGGCCCGACGGCCCGCATACTCATTCTCGCCCCCCTCCGCCTCAGTCGCGGCAACCACAGCGGGCGCAGGCACGCAGTGGACCGCACACCCACCGTTTCGGTTCGCGGTCGAGTTCTGGGACGTCGACACGCTCAAGGAGAAGAGCCGACTGCACTCGCACACGGTCTGGTACGCGGGCAGCCTATATAACGTGTACGTACAGGTCGTCCGTAAGAAGGGCGTCCAGCTCGGCATCTATTTGCACCGCCAGTCCACCGTCGACCCCGTCCCCGCGTCGTCTGCGCCTGCCCCAATCCCACTCATGCTCCCCGCCCCGCCGCGCGAGAGGGGCATACTCGGCCGCGGGTCGTCGGCGTCCGTGTCGAGCTCGCGCCCGCCGTCGGCCTCGAGCAGCACCGTGCTCGTGTCGCAGTCTTCCGGGAGCCCGATGTCGCCTCTCGCGCGCACGAGCACCGCGCCGGGGTCCGCGCCGAGCTCACCGGCCGCAGCGGGAGGCGCGGCGCTGTCGTCGTCGCTGCCGAGCTCGCCCGCGTTCGCGCACCTGCGCGGGATCGCGCCGCCCGTGGTGGCGCTGCCGGTGACAGCGCCGGCGGTGGCGCCCCCACAGCCGTACCGCGACCCGCGCGGGGCGGTGAGCGCGTACTTCACGATCGCGTGCGCGAGCGCGACGGGGGCGAGCCTGACGCGGTTCACGAGCGCGCCGGACGTGTTCTCGGTCAGTCAGAGCTGGGGCTGGAAAAGCAGCTCGCTCCGCGCGGAGGAGTACCTTGAGGTCGACGCGGACGGCCAGCCGACGGCGGTCGTGCCTGCGAAAAGAGAGGTTAGCTTGAGGGCGACAGTCGTGCTGGGGGTGGTGTAGGTGGGCGTATGCGCGTAATTGCAGCTATGTTGTGTTCTGCTCTGTGCTTTCGGGTTTGCATGAGCGATCGCTTTCTTGAATTATGAACTCCCATGTATTATGATAGCCTTACGACTTGTCATGACATACCCTTCTCTCTTTTGAGACTCCACCGTACATATACACAACCTATGGCATTATAGTACATACCGCAAGGCAGGATATATCCGCATCATACACACAAGCTAAAACCAAGTATCCTCGTACATCCGTCTAGCGCCTGCGTTTCCCCTTGCTCGCGTCGAGCACCTCCTCCTTGCGCGCCTCGACGCGCTGGAGGAACTCGACCCTCTCGAGGTATCCACCGCCGCGGCGGTGTGCCTCAAGCTCGTCCTTAACCTCGGCCGACGCCGCGCCCTCGACGTGTGCGCGCCAGTCCATCGCGGACTTGTCGAGCGTGGTAAGCTTCTTCGCGGCCTCCTTCTTCCGGAGCGTCGTCTTCGGCTTGCGCGGCCCCGGGCGCTTTCCGGGTGGTTTCGCCGGGTTGCTCTTGGTCGCGGCACTGGAAGACGAGGCGGCGGTCACGGAGGGGGTAGGGGCGGAGCTCGGCACGGCGTCCTGGCGGTGGGAGGTGGAGGGATCGCCGGGGGACGAGGAAGACGAGATATCGTCGACGGGTTTCCATAGCGGCCACGTCTTAGCTTCGGGCGAGTCCGCGGGGACTTCCTTCACTTCTCTGTATAGTTCGTGGTAAGGCCGCCGCTCCGTGGTATGGAGAAGCCAACGAACGTGATCTCCTCTCCGGCGAACCTGTAGCGCTTGACAATCTTCACGGTCTGGGGCGCGGGCGAGGCAAACTTCACAGTAGACTGTGGCGGAGGCGCATTCAAGGACGCCTTGAACGCAGCATACGCATCCGCGCCACTCCTAGTCTGGGCAAGTGAGTCTGCCGGGACGGGTCCTAGGATGGGGAAGCGCACTGCTTGGACGAGTCTGCTGCATCCTGCGAGGATGCTGCAGTAGACTCCCGCGGTACGTCTACCCTAGCACGTTTGCGTGCGGGAGACGTTGGGCTTTCTTCGGCTTCTGAACCTGCGGTAAGCTGTGAGACCGAATACGGGACTGAGGAGCTTAGAGTCCAAAGCGCAATGCGAGTCTAACTGGGGGTACAGAGGTCTCAATATCGTCGGTTCATACTCAATACGGTTTATATGTCTTGTTTGCGAGGACCTTGTGCACACAACGGGGTGGAATGGGGAGCGACTGAATTGTACGTCGCGAAACACATCCATTGCGGTCACCAGCCACACAAACGAGCCAGGTCCCGCTAGCGGTTGTTCAACGCACCTGGATCATTGGGCGGGACGTAGTCCGAATCGTCCTCAGAGTCGGACTGCATGACTGGCGAGCAAAGGAGGAGGGAGTTGCACGAAGGTGGTGGATGCGGGGAAAGGTACGAAATGCAAGGGATGGGATTGCCAGCATTGGCAAGGGAAGTTTGATGGATTGTGACGCGCGCGGCTCCCAGCGAGCACTTTTCTGCGATGTGCTCCTGACGGCCCGTCTCCTCACCGTCCCTCCTCACGCGCTCACCACCCCGCCCGCCGTCGCCAGCACAGAGCCCGCCCGCGCCGCAG
The DNA here is from genome assembly GCA_022606155.1 of Trametes elegans. Lineage (NCBI taxonomy): Eukaryota > Fungi > Basidiomycota > Agaricomycetes > Polyporales > Polyporaceae > Trametes > Trametes elegans. The sequence goes on along the minus strand of JABYQO010000041.1, from coordinate 150,092 downwards.
CCATGCCTGCAGAGTGCAGCGACAGGCGTACACCTGCCAAACCCGCGAACGCCGTCTCCAAGCCCGAACCCTGCGCTGCCCCCCAGCCTCCGCCGCCCCCGCCTCTCCCGAACCCGTCGACAGGGAGCGCGAACCCGTCCGCGTCCCTCCATGCACTCTGGGGCTACCTCCACCCGGCGCTGGACCACATATTGCGCGCGCCGACGAACAACCCCGCCAAGGCGCCCGCGATCGACGTGAGCTACCACATGGGCGTGCACACCGCCGTCTACAACTACTTTACCGCGCAGTCCGACGCAGGCCCCGCCCCGACCGGGCTTGCGGGCTTCCCCGCTCGTTTCGCGGTGCAGAGCGAGAAGGCGAAGGCGAGCGGCGCGGATCTGTACGAGCAGCTTGACCGGTACTACGCCGACACCGCGCGCGAGATCTTCCTCGGCGCGCCCACGGACGACTCGTCGCTCATCCACTACCTCGTCCCGTGCTTCAACCGGTACTCTGCCGGCGCGCAGTCCGTGAGCCGCCTCCTCAACTACGTCAACCGGCACTACGTCAAGCGCGCGGTGGACGAGGACCGCGGCTGGCTGCGCCTCGCGGACGTCCTCGACGCCGTCGCGCGCACGATCCGCGAGGACGACACGCGCGAGAAGGTGCAGAAGCGGCTCCGCGAGCGCCGCACGGAGGAACTCAGGAAATGGGGTTACCGCGAGGGCGACCCGCCTGCGCGCGTCGCGCAGATCGAGGCGTTCGCTGAGGCGGCCAGTCCGCCCGACCGCGTCGTCCCGCTCATAGCGGTTGCATATCGGAGGTTCAGGATGGAAGTCATGGACCCGCTCTTGGCGGTCCCGAAGTTGAAGGTGTCGAAAGGGGGGAAGAAGAAGAGACCACCGCCGTCGATGGGAGACAAACCACCGTTACCTCGAGGGCGGCTGGCGCGAGCGGTGAAGGAGCTACTGGAGTCGAAAGGAGGCGACGAGGAGGAGAAGAGGCGGTTGGCAGGGGAGCTGGCGATCGCATTGCGGACCGTAGGCATCAAGGTGGACCACCCCTTGCGCAAGAAGCTGGACAAGTTTATACCCCCTGAACAACGCTGACGGCTTCTCACGTTTTTCTCATGTCACGATTATTGGGCTTGCAGTTATCCTGGTCTGTTCCGTGCAGTGACATCTTCCACTTGGTCCTCGAGATCCCACTACCTGGTGAGCGACATCTCAATGGCTCCCCGACATCCTCAATTTACCGCTGCATTCATGGCACAAACATGAGTATATCGCGTGCGCCGTATGCGCGTTGAACAAGTAGCCACCCTGCATCATGACTACTGTACGTGCAGAACGTAATGGCCGATCATCTATAGGTCCACAGCTTCCGGCAACCATTCAGGACCGTCGACTGACTGCGGTGTTGTACAGGATCCCAGGTTCAGAGCATCCGGCTGGTTACGTAGTCGTACGTGATGTTGCTTGAATTCATAGCACTTGGAGCAATGGCTTGCAGACACGAAGGAAAGAGGGACTTCGTGAATTCGGACTCTCGACTGAGGCTGAGGCTGGTCGGGAATGCGGGCGCCTGCACGTGACCGTGTGGCACCGGGCGCGAGAACGTCGGGGATCTGCGTAGAGGACGTGGGCCGAGTTGACGCGCTCGCGCTCTCCATTCCCCCCGACCCCGAGCACTACGAGGACGACGGCGACAGGTCGCTCTTCTGCTGTACACGCTCTTCTAACGCCCTTGGACTTTGTGGATCCCGGATCATCTCCTCTTGTCTAGTCATTTTGTCTGAGCATCTGTATCCCCCTCATACGTCTGTGCCTTACCACGTCTCACCTGCATTCATAACTCCTCAAGGCGAACACCCCCATACATCTATGGTCAGCACTTCAACAACAATAACCATGGACGAGTCCATACGAGTTGTCGTGACTCCCACCCAAGCGTCCTACTTCGCGGGCGAACCCTTCTCTGTCACCATCACATTCACCAACACTCGCACACCCGAGGCACCAGTCGCGCCTCGCTCCTCCTCTCACACGCACAGACGCGGTGCGCACTCTATCAGCTCTGTACCTTTAGCGCGACCACCTACCTCTCCTGGCACCCCTCGTACGGTCGTACCCGTCTTCCCCTCTCGCACTAATGGCGACGCCAGAACAAGCAAGAGGAAGGGACTTATCGGACATGGTCTGCCCACCAAGGTATCAGACGAGCCGCCCTCCGCGGACGTGCTCAGGAAGAGATTCTTGGCGACAAGATCGCTCTCGGTTTCTCTATCACAGGACTCTCCTCCGAAGGACCAATCGGGGGAGACGCACTCCCCTGCGAGCCCCGCCTCATCGTCTGTCAACGATGGTGAGTGTTCCGCTTCGCTGCTGGTACGTCATGCATGGTTGGTGGTAGAGCCCGTTAAGAGATGTATACGGCGATGCTGAGGGTGGGAGCCGCCGTGTCATGACATGCATGTGAATATGGCACAGGTCGATGCAATTGGAAGAAGTCTTTTGAATCCCGCGACCAGCACCTGTATGACTGTCCATGCATCTGCCATGACCCTAGCATAGTGCGTAGAACTGATATTGAGTTCATCCCATAGCCCCTGCCCCAGGACCGTCCAATGGTCGTATCATAGCTCCTCTCGCCAGGACTCCCTCGCTTCCCCCAAACCATCCTCATGCACGGAAACAGTCTATCTTGGACGGACAGGTTCAGCTGCAAGATATTCGAACAGCTCCTGTGAACTCTCCCTACACAGCTTCGCCTAATCCATCCACTTCGACGTTCTCCCTTTCCCTTGATCCAATAGCGGAGGCAGGCTCGACATCTCCCGGCCCTCCAGCGACACCTATCTTTCCTTCACCAATACCTGGTCACGACCTCCCAAACCTCAGAACCCACATACCCTCCGGTCCTGCTCCCAGTAAGACCTCCCAGAAGCCAAATGGCACGCATATATACCCCTCCGCATCAACACGGGAGCCGCCTCGACGCCCCTCGCAACTTGGGCTTGGGCATGGTCCGCCACCGTCCTCCCCAGGCGCCGGGCCCTATCTCAAGCCGCCGCGGACGGCATTTTCCTCCACGTTTCCCGTGCCAAATACCGAGCTCATCCTCTACGCCTACGCGCAGGTACTCGGTACACTGAACATCAGCTCTGTACCCGACACCGGTACCAACCCGGAGCACGCACGTATCCTCAGTCAGCTCCGGTCGCGGCTCCGCAAGCGCAAAGCGGTCGGCGGCGGGAGTATGGATATTACGTCCTCGCTCAGCGCGCATTCACTAGCGCCTGGGAGTGGTGGTCCTGCGGGGCGGCGTGGCTCGCATGGCCGGTCGTCTTCAATATCTGCGGGGCTGATGTCGATGCTCTCCCCTACGGGGCTCGTATCGGCCCCTAGCCAGCAGTCGTCTGTACAGGGACATAGGGCGCGGACGTCGTCTGTGTTCTCTCTGTTTTCGAACGGGGCGGGGCAAGGACCTCCGACTAGCCGCTCGGCGGGGGTTGGGCTGGGTTTGGGAACTTCGATGCCGGAAGACGAAGTGGACCCGGATGAGCCGCTCCCGACTTTCGAGGTTCAGCCGTCCATGCTCGCGGTAGATCTCAGCCTCAGCCCCGGAGAATCACGGACATGTGCGTGACAGTCGCGCATTTTGTCCCGCGTGCGTGCGTGCTGATGACCGCATTGCAGATACATATTCACTGGTCCTACCAGAAAACCTGCCCCCCACGTTCCGTGGACGGGCGCTGAAGTTCTCATACCAGTTCATCCTGGGTGTATGTCGCGCGGGCTCGGCGGCGCCCCAAGGGAACGGTCCCTCTAGCAATAGCAGAGTCATGAAAGTACCAATACGAGTGTACAATAACGTATCTGGTGAGTGCCCTGTCGCATACCCTGGACAGAACCTTACGATATACAAACAGTAAGTAGACTGTCACGACCTTATGACATGCTATGGCCCGTCACTGCCCAACGGGGACCGTCGCCCCCGGGCACAGTCACCGAAGGGGCCAAGGAGTCGTCAAAAGCCTCCGCTCCGCGACCCAGTCCATGTCTAGGTCAGTCTTGCCTCTGTGTCTTGGTTGCACTCGCTGAGCGATTCTCAGGACCGCCAAACCCTCGCTCGTACGAAGACTTGCGGGAGTACGGGCGTAACTTGCTCGCGTCGTTCCCGGATCCAAAGGCCAGGGGCGTGCGCATCAAGCTGCCAATCGAAGCCATCCAGTCCTCGCGCAGCTCCGAGATTGATGAGCTGGAAGACGAACTCGACAGCCCGACAGGGTGCCGGCAGGCAGTCGAGGTCCTGACCCGCAACCCGAAGAAGGGTGTGTGCCGTCATCTGTCCTTCTCGTCGTTCCCCTGCTCACTCAGCACGCAGCATCATACGATGTCACGAAGGACGGTATCAAAGTCGCAGTGCTCACGTTTCCCAAGAGCTCGTACCGGCTCGGCGAGACGATTCTCGGCGTCGTCGAGACGAACGACCGTGCGAGCCGCGCCCGCGTCCTCAAGGTACGCCCTCTTCTTTTCCCGCCCGCTGTGCCCAGACGCACTTCGGAAACCGGGCTGACTGTAGTCGGCAGCTCTCCGCGATGCTGGAGGCGCACGAATCACTGCCGAGCAACATCGCATCGCCTGCGCTGTCGAAACAGCTCCGCCGGGTGCACGCCGAACACCATTCGTGCTTCATGGCGGCGACGCTGCGCACGACGTTCTCCCTCGACATCCCGCCCGACGCAAGCCCAGCGTTCCAAGCCTCGCTGAACGAGCACCTCGTCGACCCTAGTAGTCCCTCGAGTCCCAACCAAGGACCTGCGCGCCACGGGGGGCTCGAGTGGAAAGTCCGGTTACGCCTCCTCGTCGCTATTGCCTCCCCGAACGCACGCGAAGGAATAGAGGGCGTGCGACTCCGCCAGCTCGTCCGGGATGGCCCCCGTGGGCAATGGGGCTCTTCCTGGAAGGCCACCCAAAGCATTGCGCCGCTTGAACGCCCCGGACCGCCGCCCTCGTCCCTCGTATCCTCCCCGACCACACCGGGGACTGTCAACGGGGAGCTCACGCCCGGGGGTGGGGCGAGCACCGCGCTGTCGTGGATGTCGTACTTCACATCGTCGCTGCTCGGCCCGGCGAACGCCGGGTACCACGACGGCGACGAGGAGCTGGAGGACGAGCACGGCGCGGACGAGGTGGGCCCGGAGGAGGCGTGGCGGGACGTGCGGGTGGAGATGGTCGAGTGCGAGGTGCCGGTGAAGGTGTGGCCGGGGAACACGGCGTTCAAGGCGACCGAGGTCGTGTTCGACGTCTGAGCGGCGCAGCGGGACGCACATGTCAGGAGCTCGATCAGGTGTGTAGTATTGCATCCCGGCGGCAGTGTTGTTCGCAGCGGGGCGTAGAAACTTGGCTTGTTGGTCGCGTGCCAAGGCTGACTGCTGCATTGCCTGTGACAGGAGTGAACGCACGCGCGCGCGCGCGAGGACGACCCGGCGGACGTGTGAGGCATTTTTTCGCGGGAGGCGCAACAACGTCCGAATCAAGATCGATCATGCGCTGCGTCATCTGGGGCCGGAATCATATGCGGGGGCTGCCGCTTGTCTATTCGGGGCCTAGCGGCGACTGCCTTCGGTATGTTGCGAAGTGGCCAAATGCACTGCAGCGGTGTGTGTGCTTGCTCCGAGTCCATGCACTCGCGGACGGCTCGCTGGTCGATTGCACCAGGCACCGCGGACGAACGGGGGCAAATCAGAGCGGCACGGATTAGTCAAGGGCGTCGTTCACAGCCTTTAGGCTTTGGGGAAGGGGGGCGTGAGTGCGGTCGCACCAAGCCGGATCATCGCAGGTCAGATGCGAAGAGAAGGGGGTCAGCTGGAGGACGAGAAGGAGGAGGAGGAGGAGTGGTGAGCTGATGGTCGGCTGGGACTGGAGGGGGAGTGTGTAGAATCGCTTAGCGTTCAGACGAGAACCTCGCTCCTGGGACGACGCTCGGTGGGAGCGCAGCCGGACTGAATAGACTGTGGACGCGGTGCGGGTCTTGTGACTGCCTGTTGCCTAATCGGGCACAGGGGTGACCGAGCCCGCGTCTCGTTCTGGCTCTCGCGCCGTCAGGTGAGCCGTGGGCGGACAGAGCCCAGCACCGCGCAATGACCCCGACCCGCTCGCCCTGACACTCGCCGTCGTCTCTTGCTTCCTGCCGCCATCGCCTTAGACGCATCGCGAGTCCGACCCGCTCCCCGCCGCCATCTGCGCGCCGTCTAGACTTGCGCCCGTCTCCGAGTCATCTGTACCTCTTACCCCGCATTCTCCCGCTAGACCGCTCTCCGAACATCGTAGACTCGACGGGTGTATAACACAGAGCTCACGATCCCCGTGCGTCCGCTTTTGTTCTCCTTTTCGTGCGCACAACTCATCATCAGCCGCCACCGTCCAGCCTAACGACCTAGAGGCAGAAACGAGCGTGTACGCTATAGTCCGGGTACCCATATCCTAGATCCAGATTCCCCCGCAAACCCCCCAAGCTGGCGACCGTCCAGAACTACCAGCAATTGTGCAACCTAGGCTTACCTTCCGTCAGCCTGATGCAGACCCCTCCCCACCAGCAGCACGCGTCTGACGACGCCGATCGCCAGAACCGCTTCCTCTCCTCGCACGGCTCCGAGACCCCCAACAGCCTCAGCCTTCGCGAGCGCGCGGCCAGCCAGCCCCCGCGCTCGCAGAACCTCATCGCCGCCCCGCCCCAGCCCGTGCGCAACAACTCTGGCGGGCCAGGATCTGGGGCCTGGGGTGGCCGCTTCTCGTCCGGCCTCAGTCCGCTCCCCCAGTCTGTTCCCACGCGCAGCGCTTCCTTCTCCTCCTCACCATTAAGTACCCACAGCCCGTTCTCATCCGCCATGCGCGATTCCCGCTTCGCGTCCACGTTCGAGGACGACGAGTCCGAGGCGCTCAGCGACATCCAAGATCCGTACGATCCGTACGACGAGCGCTATCCTCGCGCGAACATGTCTCTCAGGGGGCGCTCCTACGCGGCCGAGTTGACGCGCAGCCGTTCCCAGTCGCTCGCTGCGACGCGCCCTGGCGCGATCGGCAGTGGCTTGCCTAGCCAGTTTGGCCAGTGGGACGGAGCGACGCCTCAGAGCATCCCTTCCAGGTATGACTTCAAGACGCCGACGAACGGCAGTCGGTACGGCTCGCTCGGTGCCATCGGCCGCTCGCCCTCGAACGGGTATTCGCAAGGATCCATCACCGATCCGTCGAACATGAGTCCGTTCGTGCGAGACGTGGGTCAGATTCTGTTGGATGACGGTTCTGCATTCCGCGAGCTCTGGTCGGGTATGAACCCCCCGCGCGACGAAAACGGCGGCGGAGGCAGCGGCACGACCAGCAGGCGACACAGCGTTAGCGTCGTACAGCCGCGCAGGCCAATCATCGGTTTCAACGCGCCTGGTGCAGACTTCCAAGAGGACAATGCTCGCCCCGGAGGCTTCCAGCACTCCGCCTCGTTCAGCGGTGGCGGTGGGCTGCTGCTCACGGACGACGACCTGGCCAGCGATCTGGGGATGATGAACATCAACGACAGCGGCAGGCCAGTGACCTCCGTGCAGCCGCCATCCCAGCCCTCTTCGCTGCCCATTTACGCCCCGCTATCGAGGAGCCCGCCTTCGTCAGATCGCGTCTCGCCTTACCAAGCCTTGCACCTGAACATCCCAGGTGTCGCAGGGAGCTCGTTCACCTCCCGACAATCCATCGTTGGCTCCCCGAGCGAGAGCGGCCTCTCCGGCGGAAGCCCTTCTCGTGGGCAGCTCGATCAGTACACGCAGGAAGCGAGCCACGGGAGGGAAACGGCACGGCCAAATGCGGCCCAAGGCCTCATGGCGCGCTACGTCCCTGGCCTCGGCATCCAGCATATCCCAGAGCAAGGGCTCATGCCCTCGCCGCTCTCGTCAACCGTGCTGCGGAACTCGGGGCAGTACAATCAGGCGCAGCGGCGCTCCTCCGACGCTTCGCGTCCGCTCACGGAGCTTGGGAAGGGCGTACCGCTGCACGCGGTGCCGACGTCGTGGCCGCTGTACATCGTCGAGTTCAAGGCAGGCCGGACGGACTTGTTCTACTGCACGGACCTGACGCAGGACATCCGTGTGGGCGACCTCGTCATCGTGGAGGCCGACCGGGGGAAGGACCTGGGGAAGGTCATAAACGACACGATCACGCTCGCGGAAGTCGAGGCGTTCCAGAAGCAGCAGAAGCTCATGAGCATGGGCCACGCGGACGTGCATGGCGTCCCGACAAGCCCGACCAGTGGGAGCAGCGGGGGCGTGAAGGACATCAACCCGAAGATGATCTACGGGAAGGCACAGCCTCGAGACACCCAGTGCGTTCAGTTTGTGTCGGATACTGAGAGCGAGCGGCGTTTGACGAGGGGTTCGCTTGCAGGGGTCTCAATGCGAAGGCACAGGACGAGGCGAAGGCGCTCGAGCTGTGCAGAAATAAAGTACGGCAGAGGAAGTTGCCGATGGAGGTCATTGACGCAGAGTACCAATGGTATGTCCGTGTGGGTCCGTAATTGCTGTCAATCTTGCTCAGCCATGCCTTCTGCAGGGATCGCCGCAAATTGACCTTCTACTTCATCGCCGAAAAGAGGATCGACTTCCGCGAGCTCGTCCGCGAGCTTTTCCGGTGTGTACCCGTTTCTTTACATGTCGAGCGCACAGGTTGCTCAATCGTTGTATGCTGTTCAGATTGTACAAAACGCGAATCTGGATGGCGTCGCTCAGCGGTACCAGCTTCGAGCAATGAATGGGCAACCGCTCGGATACGCAACACCCCAACCCAGCACATCTTCCTTGATGATACCTTGCTTCCGCGCTGTCCTGATTCCTCCCGCATGCATTCCCCTTCGGTTCCCCGCAATATCCGCTTCCAATCGCCGCCGCCGTCATCGCTGTACCGTGTACGCTATCCATCGCCGCCGCCCAAAGACCCGCAAGCCACGCCACGCCTACTGCGTAACTTAACTTTACGGACTCGCCACACCACGAACGCCCGCTCTTCCCCCAAGCCTTTCCGTCGTGTGCTCCCGCCCCGCCCCGTCCCGGTTTCAGGTTGAACACTCTGCATTTGCGGTCACTAATTGTGCGTGCGCGCGCATGTGTACCAACAGCACGGTCTGTTTTGGGTCTGCTCTTTGGCGTCTATGTCCACGTCTTGTGCTCCGTACGGACATCCCATCCTTCCCCCTCCTCGTTCGGTTCGGTTCGGTTTGGGCGCGGGCGCACGCCCCCGTCGCTTTTGTTGAGATCTCCTGCTCCCGCGCTCCCACTACTCCATAGTCTCCTGCTCCGCCGCGCGCGAACGAAGAATGGGGCCCGGCCGGGCACGGCTTTGGATACCCTATCCCCGGCCGGAGGCCGGCAAAGTAAATGTATCAGTACTTGTAGTCTAGTCGTATATATGGTGCGTGCCAATGTCCCAGTCTTCCAGCTCAAGTTGTGTTACGGCCGCTGGTTGTGGGCTCACGAGCAGGCTCGGTAGACCGTCGCTTGTCGTCGACGGCGGCGTCCCGAGCGGCGCGGGCCCGGGTGGGTATAGGTGCGTCGATCTTTTTGGCAGGGGTTCAAGGCGACGACCTGTGTGGCTCGACGTCCGTCAACACTACGCGGCAGCTCGGCGCGCTCTCGCCACCAAAGAAGCTGCGAAACGGTGAGTGGGGTTTTCCAGAGTCTACACGAGCACCGGGCCCGGGGAAGGCCCGGGTTCACGCGCATGTGCACTGGGACGTGTGGCAGAGTTGGCTGACGTACTCGCGGATTCGTAGGTGCGCCGGGTCAATCAATCGCGCCCTCGTCTGCGTCATACCATCAAAGGGGCGCCATGGCACGAACAAGGCACCCGCGACACGAACGGCGGCGCCGCTGGCATTTCGAGGCCGGAACAATGTATACGCCACCTGAACGAGCTTAACGAGCGCGCATCGGATATGATACTGTCCTCAAAGTCCCTGTGGCCCACTTGTGGCGGGACGTGAATCCAGGTGGCCAAGAACGTGATGGAGTACTCTGCAGACACAACCTTGCGCGCGCGAGTATGCACGCTAACTCTTCGATCAGGATAGCTAGTCTATATCTGCTAACGTAGGAAGACACCCACCACGACTGCACACCTGTGGTAGCAGATCGAGGACCGCATGGGCACGAGACGGATCTATATCGACCAGCGGGAGCGCGCGAGGGCAGAACCACTCGCTATCGAGATCCGAAATCCGCCAAACGGCGGCGATGCAGATCTGGGCGCGTCGTCTCGACGCTCGGGGACTGTGCGCCCTCTGTCGCCTGCGCCGCGGGCATGTCTCCAGGGACGCGCGAACTCTGGCGGGGAACGCTTGCATGCCTGTGGGAATGCGGCGCCTGTGTTTGTGCTCGAAGACTCGAAGTTGGCGGACGGTGCGTCCATTCTCGGGTTGTGGCGACGGTCGCAGCGCGCTCAGTGGCAGAGGTCCCACCCGCAATATCTGTCGTGTCCGGGAAGACTGCGCTCCGGTGTGATGTGGTATACTCTCCCGTAACGCATGTGGCTAGATGAACTAATGCTGACTTGATTGCAGGGGAGAAGAAAGTCGGATGATCGTACACGACATGCGCTGCTGGCCGAGGTCTTCGCGACGGGCGGCGGGAAGGAGACGAAAGTGGCAGCCGTCGGGTGATGAGAGAAGACGAACAGGAAAGAAGCAGCCAGATTGGGCGAAATGCAAGGACCCGGGTGGGAGCAGGTAAGACTACTTCCGAAACGGGGCGGGGATATGGCCGGAAAAGGCAGGTGACAAGGAATGATGGGGGACGACGTCGACTCGACGTTGAGCGAGGCTCTCTTCCCTTTCCCTCCCGGTCTGCCAGAGCTTCCCATGCCGATGGAGACGTGGTGGCAATGGCCAGCGCTAGCGTTCGTCTGCGTCGTCCCTCGGAGGACAACAGTCCGTGTTCTGTCACCGCCCTCGCTATCACCCTGAGCTCCCTCTCCGCGCTGTGCCGGGTGTGGCCCTGCATGTCTCTCTTTCTTCCATACCACCACCATTGCCACGCTCGTATATAGCTCACTCCCACTTTCCTTCACCGTTTGTTTCATCCATGTCGCTCCCGCCCGACGCCCGTGCCTCTCCTTTCACGGTCAAGGAGTTCAGCGACCTCGTCTCCTCTGCATTCAACCTCGACCAGGCCGACCTCCTGCCAGCGCCAAGCTTGCAAGGGCCCCTCCTCTCCTTTACTCCCCCTTCTCCCCATGCCGCTGAGTTTGATAGCGATGCTGAGCAGGAACATACCTCCGGATGTGCGTTCGACGGCGAGACGGACGACGAAGATCACCACCTGGGCTCTCCCGTTACGGACGAAGACTCTCCTCAACTGTCTCCACCTGGCCGCAGGTCTCGTTCCAGAACGATTACCGCCCTGCGCGTGTTCAACCAAGTCCGTACCCGAGCATCCGCCTTCGTTCTTCGGTCACGTGCTCCGTCTGCGTCCCGTACCTCCCCTTCTCCCGTGCCTTTTGAGCCCATTCCCCCGCTCCGGTCCATATCTCCAACTCTTTCTTCAACCACGACCATCCCTCCCCGCTCCCAGACGCCCCTCAGCATGTTCGACCTCAACATTGGCCGCCCTCGGTCGCGCTCCAAGTCTCGCGCAGAAAGCCTCCCCCGCACCCACTTCTTCGTGCGCGAGTCCACACCGCCACCACTCCCGGGCAGACAGACGCGTCCAAACACCTCCGCTGGGACGCGTTCCACGTCCCCCGCTCTTCACTCCTTCTTCGACGACTCCCCTGCCAAGTCGAAACGCGCATATAGTCGACCATCGACATCTGCATCGACAGTGCACCCGCTCTCACGCGTGACTACGTCCAGTAGCGCGCACGCCGTTCTTTCGACGGACGGACTGCCTTCGTTCTTTGAGGACACTGGCTACAGGAGCTCCAAGCCCGTCGCGCCTCACTACAGTCGTCCCTCCACTCCTTCGGGCGCGGCCCAGCGCGTGCACACACGTCTGCCTCCGTTGCGCAAGGCCAAGAGCGGGGGGTATGGGCTGTTCGGTCGCAGCAAGAGCAAGGGCAGTGAGAAGCCGGCGACTTCGGGTGAGAACGCGCACTCAGGGCTCGGATACGACGCTGCATCGTGGGGCATTCCGACCGATTCTCATATGCCCACTTCTTTCACTTCCCCGCGAGAGGCTCCTGCCGTCCCAGACGGTGTAACTCCATTAGTGCGCCACAGTATCGAGGATATAGACGGGTCTCTGCCACCATCGTACGTATTCGAGCGACGCGGCAGCGCCACAAGCAATTCAACGGTGTGTTTCATTGCTGCTCTGCCACCGGAATGGACCGACGCTCACAACTTACCCCTTTAGGCGAGTACCAGATCAAGCTCCAGTCTTTCATCCAAGATATCCAGCATTGTAGGCGCGGCGTTCCCAGGCAAGATGCGCACGAATGCTCGCTCGAAGCTGAATCTCAGCATTACCACCGATCCAGTTTCGGCGCATTCATCTCCGTCCACACTGTCCTCGCATCCCTCCCCCACCACGCCGGTGTCCCCGACGGCGGCGTTTCCACGTCCTCAGCCATACGTATTTCCTGCTCACGAGGAGACACATCGTCCCGACGATTCGTTCAACGAGAGCGATGAGGATGCACTAGCCATCGGGCGCGTCCTTACGCCTGATGCTGATCCCTTCGCCAAGGCGGAAATCGCAGTTCCTGTCGGAGAGACACCGCGTCCTCCCACCCCCCCTCTGTCTCGTCGCGCATCTTCGCAAAGGTCGCCACTGGTGGGTTTGAGCCGAACCCCAACTTGGGATGAGGAAAGGGTCAAGATCTCGCTGGGTCCTGCGAAGCGAACCCGTAACAGCTTGCCCGCGTCTCCTGTTTCCTCTGCATCCACATTCCCATCTTCGTGTTCCGTGTACGGCGGACGAGGAATCAGTGCCTCAGTACATTCGCCCTCCACACCCAAGCGGAATGCGCCTCCTTCAGCTTGGTCGCCATTCACAACTCCTGCCGCGTCTTCACCGTCTACAGGAACCAACTCGACCCCCCAGTCTTCTCCGAAGCGTTCTGCGTCATCTGCGTCCAAATCTAACAGTCAGAACAGCACGGATTCTCCTCCTTCTCCTAGCACTTCGGTGTTCCCGCTTCCTCCGCAGACAATCCCTTCTCGTCTTCCTCCTGCTCGACCGCCGCCGACTCGGGCCCTCCCAGAGGTCCCCGCACCGCTTCCCTCTCCGCCGGCGCCGCCAGTCCCGCCCAAGGACCCTCTACTCTCCCGTGTAGCGCGAGCGCATAAGTCCCTTCCACCTTCTCCCCGTCCAATCCCGTCGCCATCCGGCTCACCCTCTTCGGTGCGCTCATACCAGGAGTCCCCATACAGGGCTATCCCCTCCGATGAGCGTCAGCCTCTCTTGAGCCTTCCTCTCGGGGCTGGGCTACGAGAGCTCATTGCCGGGACGCAGTCTGCTCGCTCTGATGATGACGAGGAGCCCCTCCTCCAGAGGAACTACGACATGTCCGATTCAGCCCTCGAGGGACCCTGGCCGGGATGCGGGTCAGATGGATCATGTATGATCCCCCCCTCTGTCACGGCCGGGTGGCAGATCCGCCCTGTTGTGAGGAGACGCTCGGTCGACTCGACGTCGACGGTGACGGCCTCTCCTACTTCCTCCGCGGTCTACGATGCGACTAGTGGATGGGACCCGGAGAGGCCTGGGTCTGTGGTTCATGTGGACAGGTCTCCCGTACTGGAGATCGACACTCATTCTATTGGCGCTGCGTCCTCCTTTGTCCTCCCTCCTCTGGACCTCTCCACAGATGACCATTCGGACTGTTGTGGTTCGGCCACCTCCCCCTCGACGTTTTACAGCGCGCGGACGACCTTGTCTCCGGGATCCCCGGCTTGAGCTCTGCGTGCGGACCATGGGCGTGTGATGCAACCGTTCTGTTTTTCCCCATTTACCAACCCGTCCCTCCTTAACACTTCTTTCTTGGCCGCGCTTTTGCCGCGATAGCGTAGTCCACCCCCTAGTCGAATCGTATAATACCCCGCGCTCTGCCCGCTTTCATACGCGTAACTTATCCAAGTCGTTCGTTATTTTCGCAGCATACGCTCGTTGTAATCCCAGCTGTAAAACCACCATAAGCCACTGTACTGTACCAACGGAACTTTGTCGAGTCAATAGGAAGCAATATTTCTCTGGAGTGGGTTGTCGAAATTGATGGTCGGACTTTGAGTGGAGTTTAGCACAAGGTTAGCTCCCTTGTCGAGCTCGGCGATCTTACTAGCAGGTGAACGTCACGTAGTACTTTTCGTATTCCTCGATGATCACTCTAGGGATCACGCATACTACTATGTCTACGCAGGGCACAAACCTTACTATAACCCACGCTTGGCATCGACGCGGGACTTACCTCACAGCGATCACGGTCGACATGTGCCCCTGCTAAATACCAAAAGTACTAGTAGAGTCGTATATGAGATCTAGTCAAGACCCAGGCTTACATGGCAAAGTGCATTGAAGCAAGGTGGACAAGCCTCGCGTGCTCTTTCTTGTAGTAGGCTATGCTTATTGACCGCAGACGAATGTAACTTACCGACTAACCCCGCCGTGCATGCTTCTTGTCATGCTTGTGAGCAAAGACATAGGTCAACTGGCGGCGATGACTTGCGGTCTTGACGCATCAAAGAGGAGGATAGCAACTGGATATGAATGAAACTCACAGGATCGCAAACACGCACCAGTGTTCAAAGCCCAACCAATACTGCTGATGAACCGAAGCTGCCGTTCATGGAAGCCGCGCATGAATCCCAGTATCCACAGCCCCCACCGCCCGAGTAACTCGGGATCCCATCCTTCTCTCATGCCCGCGTATTCAAACCACTGGGGGTGGAAACCTGAGAGTTCCCAGTCAATCAGCCACAGCTGACCATCATCACCGAGGATGAAGGTATCCGGATGCATGCCGAGATGGGTGAGAAGCAGCGGTAGCGAGGAGTCGAACGTGACAGAATCGTTGTCGGGGGGACAATGTGTGATGCGCTTGCTTGTTGACATCGAGTTTGTGCACGAAGCAGGCCATGCGCGCTCTTCATAGGATCATGGTGCAAACGGTCCTGTCCCGCGCCATATCACTCTGTTAGGCACACGCACTATACGGGGTCCGAAATAAAACAGATGGGGATATACGTATTCGGTGAACATTGGGCCATAGCACATTTGATGCTCGGGTGCGAGCGGCCCCGGGGACGTCGATCTCCGTAGGGCGGTCGGAACGTGAATGCGCCTCAACGTCAACTGTCGCACGCAGCAGCCACGGATCGTCCGGATGGCGCGGATTCGCTGCCAGAGAGTGAGGCTTGGCCAGCAGCTCCCGGGCGACCGCCCTGGAATGTAGGCCATGACCACCGAGTTGAACTGACCACATTCGATGGCCCGTCGGACGGCAGGGACGGGAACTGATGAGGCCTCTCGTACGAGACACATGGTTAGGATCTCGGGAGCCTCGTACAACGCCAGCCCTCATGACAGCATCACTGGCGCCAGCTACGCGGCGGACATCGGCCGTGCTGGTCGCTGTGGGAGAAGGGAATTTGTGAGTCGACGAGTCGAAGATGTGGCATTTTATCGTCGATCGTTTGTTGAGGTGGAAAGTTCCGCCCAGCTCCGCAACTGCAACGACGAACCAGCGCCTCAACTGGCCATGGTTGTACATACCATTTTGACTCACGGGGGACTCGGGTGAGTCGCTTGTCTTTGGCTGTACGCAGCAACGATGCTGGGGCACGGTTTGAGAATGGGAAGGTATACCTGAGGCCTGGCCGCCAGTACTTTCAATTACAAGCCACACAACACGCGGTATATATCTAGGTGTCCTGGCCCCTCGATATCCGCCTGGCAACAGCATCGTACAGGTCCCGCGGCGCTGCCTCCGAGTCCCTGTAGGGGTCATCTCGGTCCGCGTCGGCGTGCCGCCGCACATGCAGCCGCTCGGGGCGCGCGAGCGGCGACGCGAGGTAGTAGCGCTCCACGACCGAGTCCGTCGCGGACGCGTTCAGGAACGCAATGCGCCCGCCCGTGCCGCGGGGCTCGGCGACGCCGGGGTCGACGAGCGTGCGGCCCCGGCCTTTGGGCTTCTCTGCCTCCTCTGCCTCGTCGTACGCGTACGCGTCCGTGTCCCTCTCCAGGTCGTGGTAGTACGCGTCCCCGGAGGGGGGGTAAGCGCGGTCCTTGTGCGGGCGGGTATCACGGGCACGCTCCGAGGGCTCCGTGGGCGAGTGCGGGAAGACGGGCGAGGCGATGGCGCGGAAGACGCTCGCGGGGACGGTTGCGGTCGCGCGGCGCGGGCGGGCGGCGCCTGCGTGGAACGCGTCGCGCGTCGGGCGCCGCGGCAGGGCTGTGAACCGGCTCGCGCCCTGCCCGTGCGCTGCGTGGCCTTTGCGGGCTTCCCGGTCCGTGCGGCGGGAGGAGGAGGAGACGGAGGGCGCGTCGTCGGTGTGCCACGCGAGCGTGGTGTCGTCGCTCGCGCGGGAGACGGCGTCGGGCCGGTTACCGTGGCTGTGGTGCTGCGAGACGTCGCGGCGCCAGGCGCGCATCATGCTCACGCTCGTCGAGCGCGAGTGCGGGTGCGAGCCGCTGCCGAGGTTCACGAACCCGGCGAAGCTGAGGGTGGAGTGGCGCGAGAGCCCCCCGGCGCCGCCACCTCCATTGCCGCGGCCGATGGAGCCGTTGGGGCCAGCGCCGCGGCTCTTGAGGGTGGCGTGCTCGCGCTCGCGCTCGCGCTCGGAGTTGAGCTTGCGGCGCTGGTGCACGGCGAGGCCGGCGGCGGCGAGGATGACAGAGCCCACGAGGGAGAGCGGGACGGCGTACGCGGCGGTCGGGACTGGAATGTGGGACTCGTCGAGCGTCTGTGGGAAGGACTGGGGTTGCGTAGGGAGAGCGGTGTTCATTGGGGGGCCGGTGCTAGTGGAGGGTGGGGATATAGATGCGGTGGCGGAGGTAGCGGTGGATGTCGTGTCTGGGGATGCCGAGGATGGATCGTCTGCGCTTTCGGCGGCATCTGTATCGTCGGGGGTCCCTTGTAGATTGTGTGAGACGGTGTGGGTTCTCGCGATCACCTTGGTCGTAGCGGCACTCACCTCCGAATGAGAAACTGGGCGAGGCCATCTTGGCGCCGAAGTCATCAACCATCTCTAGGTAGCAGGGTGTCGCCGAGGTGACATTTGGCAAGGAACTGTCAGAGAACACCCGGTAAGTAGTGAACAAGTACAGTAGTGAGCAAATGCGCCAAAGGCGACGGGCAGAGAGGGACTTACAGGTGTACAAAGTACGTCCCGTCGGACTGCTGGATGGTTGGCCATACCGTCCCTCCACAACTCCCAGCGCTACCGCCGCTGCTGTTGCTGCTGCTGTGTCCGTCCCCGTCGCCCCCATCGTCCACGCCGTCCCCGTCGTCTTCACTCCGGGACGAGAGCTGTCCCCCGTCGTCTGTGACGCATATCCGGAATGAAGGAGAGACGACGGCCTTGTCCGCGCTCCAGCGACCGACAACCGTGTCTCCAGAACTGTATGAGTCTCCGTCCGAGGGGCTGATCCAGGTTACGTTCGTGTCTGCGGCAGAAGCAAGTTCTGACCAGCAGGCTAAGCAGAGAAGACCGGCGACGGAGAGGGTGGAAGGCAGACTGCGGAGCATGTTGCGTCGAAGAGTTGAGAAAGAGCGAGGAAAGCCAGCTTTGTAAGGAAACGTTAGCCGTCCGGGGCTGCAGGGGAAGTCGTGAGATTTGCCGGGGGCTCAGAGTGTCGTCGCCGTGAGCGAGAGGCTGACAGTAGCAGGCTGCCCACATATGAGCGGCGGGGTGGTCAGGCCCGATCGCAAGTAGACAGGTGTAACTGCACAGCCAGCCAGAATCGCAATCCGGTATTTGGTCCCCCCAGTGTGTGCGGCGGACGGTGCAGGGACGCGTCAAGCTGGTGTGGAAGCCGTAGAGTCGAGCTCCATCTTCATATCCTTTTGGGAAGAGGAGATAGCACTGGCTCTCTCTGAGAAGTCAGCTAGCTGCTTCCTGTGTTTTATCCTTCATCAGCGCGCGGTGCATATCGTCGCCGCGAGCCTTGCGTACCTCTTGCGCTCCTTGAGCATCTCTAGCATATTGATAACCTCGTCTTGTTCTTGCACCGAGAGCTCCCCGCCGGGCAAGGTCGTTGCATAGTCCTGTGCCTCCCTCAGTCCGTCTTTAAACTCTTTGGTCTTGATATACATTCAGTCCGTGGGAACATGAGCCATTACTCGTGAGGATGCACGTACGGATCGAACAAGAGTCTGCTTTGCCTGCGGTGTCAGTGTGCCCTGATCCTGGGTGGCAAGTTCTACCACGTTGGCGAGCTTGAGTATGAGAAATTCGTACAGAGAAGTCATGATACAAATTGACAGGCGGCCTTTGAGCAAGAGTGTACGTTCGGTGAAAGTGGTGGTGGATAGAGGGAGAGCTGCGGCCGCCCAACGCGCGCGTTGCGCGTTTAAACAGTAGAGCGCATCCAACAGTTCCTCCCGGATAACCCCTCAGGCCTCAGCGCTGTCGTTCGATGACATTCCCGGGGGGATTCAGGAGGAATAGCACCCGACTCCCATCATTTTCGACTTGGCAGTGCTGTCCAGCATTGTCGGTAGGTGAGGCTCACCCTCAAAACCTCACTTTGCAGACGGCTGTTATAGCACTGCGCTTCCGTCAAACCCGCACTGACTGCCCTCGGCAACTGAGCGCTGAGCTGCCATGAGTACAGTACCGTCACCTCCTGGTAGTTCATCTACTCCGTACTCTTGCTAAACCACAGGTCATGTATCAGCATTCGGGGCTTGCCCCGTTCACCGTGCACGTATGTGTGTACGTCTTCCTCACATAGCACCGGCCGGCGGCGGGGACGAGCGGGTGATCGTAATGACGACTTTGTCACTTCTCGCGCCGCCAAAAAGGGTCCGCGATTTGCTTTCCTCCGGCCGCGTCTCGTTTGCTTGGCTTGGGTTGCTTGCATTGCATCCTGAGTACTCTCTCTTCTTACACGACATTCACCCTGAGCTTGGTCTTGCTATTGGGCACGATCGACATATACGGTCTATCACGTTATTTTTACATTTGATCCAAGACTGAGCGGACTGTTGGGGTGGAGCACAGTGCGCCGTTTATCGCAACAGGTTCTCGAGCAGGCTGCAGTGCATTTTCAGCACGCCTCGTTGCCGGCGTCCTCGCATGGTCACTCCATCCCGGAGTTCTGTCCTCGTTCAGCGTCCCGCGTCCCACACGTGTATCCCGCTCCTCCTTATACCCCCTCTCAAGCCTTGCGTCCGCTCGCTCACAATCTCCCCCCTTGCGCGGGCGTGTGCTCTTGGACTGTCTGCTTCTGAAGTCCACCGGAGACAGCCGTCGGATGGCCTTGCTCGACTCGCTCTATGACACCTGGGCTCGCGTTCGACAGTGGTTCGAGGAGGAGGCCAACTTCTTCCGTATTCACCTGACCTTTTTCACCTTTACGCCCCTCATCGCTGCTGGGATATTCTATGGCGTGAATGGCGAATACCACATACGTGAGTACTTTCTGCTCCTCTGGGTCACGCGCCAGGGCACATGGCAGGGACGGGAGGGTGGACGGAATTGACGCGTCCCTTGGTGATCGGGCGCTGCACTGCTGTGGTTCGGACATGGCACTTTATGCCACAATACACACCCGCACAAACGAACATCGCTGCTTCCACTTATCGACTTCTCAGCACGTTCAATAGCAGAAACGCCTCCCGATTCTTCCACATCTTGACATTCCAGATATTTACTGTTCTCACAGCGTTCCTTGATGCATTGTTCCTCTGCTACTCCGCCCTAACCGTGACCGGTCTATCGACTGTCAACCTGAGCACGCTCACGGTCTTACAGCAAGTCATCTTGTTTGTGCTCATGATCATGGGCGATGTGGTAAGTCCGTCCCAACCAACTTCCCTTCTCAACGCGCTAACTGCGGATCGCGGTTCGCGCTCATGTACAGACTATCATCGCGTGGATTATGGTCCTCGTCCGTATGCACTACTTCCGCGCGCACATCATCGAGCGCCACCGCAAGAAGACGGTGCTACAGTCCATGCGCGACCGCCTCGTGCGTGTTGTCACCGGCGTGGGCCACTCCATCCCCCTCCGCCACGCCGAGGCCGGCTCCGGCGCGGACAAGCACAACGTCCACGGCAGCCACGGCATCAAGGCCTCAGACGGCATTGGCGCTGCGCTCGCGGGAGGGGCAGCGACGGGCCTCGGGCTCGGAATCGCACTGGGCAAGAGCGACGGCGACGGCGACTCGGACGGCGGCGGCCAGCCACAGAACGGCGGGCTCGGGCTCAACTTGGACGGGAACGGGAACGAGAAGACGCATTCGCCGCCATGGAGCAGCTCGAGCTCCCCGATACACATCGAAGTCGACTCCCCCATGCGCGGGTCACCGTCGGAGGGGCCGACGATGTACCTCGACGGCGACGCGGATGGAAACGGGGAAGGGGACGGGGACGGGCGCGGGATCGTCGCGGACGTGCACTCGTTCACGTCCTCTCCGCGCTCGGGCGCGCTCCCGCTGCAGTCGCCGACGTCCGCGCGGAGTGGGCAGGTGCACTGGCCGGCGCACATGCAGGGCATCGGCGACGTGGGCACCGTCCGGCGACGGCCGGGTAAGTATAATGCCACTGCTGTGCGGACCTTCCGTGGCCTGGGATGCGTGTGCTGATGAGATGTGTTGTGTCACATAGGTGTGCCCGTGCCTCGCCGGAGGACGATCATTGTGCCCCCGAAGGTCGAGCCAGTGCCGTACGGGCCCGTCCCTCTCGGTCAGCGTAACAAGGATCAGGGCCTTGGGGGGTTCCCAGGCCCGGTGGACTTGTCCAAGAGGCTCGCGTTGAGGTTGTTTCCCAGGCTGGTGAAACGGCTACAAGAGATGTCGATGCGAAGGCGGTCGTCCTCGAAGGACATGAAGTGGCTGAGTGACAGCCTCAAGGATCTGGTGATCGGACGCAATTCGGATTTCTACACGGACGAGCTGACGGATGAGCAGCTGGAGGAGCTTGGCGGGATTGAGTAGGTGGTCTCGCTCTGAGCATCGCGTGCGTGTGCTAAGCGTGCCGCACAGGTATCAGGCGCTGAAGCTTTTGAGCTACATTGTCATTCTGGTAGGTACCTAGTTCCTAACGGGAACACGGGCAACGCACTGAACCTCGCTGTAGTACTTCATCGGCACTCAGATGTTCTCCTTCATCCTCATCGCGCCGTGGTTATCGACAACTCACAGCTATGACGACGTTTTCCTCAGCCAGCCCCGTCTTGTCAACAAGCCATGGTATGTCACTCGCAACAGCTCCCCGACCCACAGGGCTAACCTCGTCCAGGTTTACGATGTTGTAGGTTTCCTACCCATCACTCCGCCTATTGCATCCCCTCACGAGCATGTCAGCCAAATCGTAGGCGCATACACCGGAGGTGGCCTGAGCTTGGTCGACCAGTGAGTGCGATTCGTGTTCGGTTGCGGCTGACTGTCTAATTGGACTTGTTTCAGGGGAATGGCTCCCTTCCAACAAGCCTACCTACTAGTCTGTACGTGCCGACACCTCGACAGGCTGTCTCGGAAACTCACCTCAGGCATCACATTGCAGTCGCTCTGCTATTCGTGATTCTGGCGGGAAACCATGGGATGGTGAGTTTTGCAGCGGCGTCTGATCCGTAGCGTGTATACTCAACTTGTTTCGTTGGGCAGCCTATATTGTGAGTGCTCTTGGTGGGTTCTTTGGCTCGACACTCACCGTTGAATCATTATGTAGTCTCCGTTTCACAATGTGGGTCGCGACCGCTTACTCCCAGAATAGAAGACTGATATATGCCCGTACAGATGGCTGTACACGAAGCTGGTCAAGGAGGGGTCGATGAAAGACCTAGCTCTTGACTTCTTGCTCGATCATCCCCGACGGTGTGTACGCACTCAGGCATGGAGATCCACTGTGCGATTGAACAACCATCCGCACAGATGCTTCCTGTATCTCTTCCCCTCCCACGTAACGTGGTACCTCGTCGTAACGCTGGTCTTCTTCACGTACGCTTCCATGCACATCGTCCTGGGTGGCACAGATCCGACTGAACGGCTGGCTGGTGTAGCATCGTCGAGCTGATCTGCTTCATCGTGCTCAACATCGGCCTGGACGTCACGGAGTCGCTCCCCCCGGGGACGCGGGTTGTCGCCGGCTTGTTCCAGTCGTTCGCCGTGCGCGCGTCGGGGTTCTCGATCGTTTCGATAGCGTCGCTGGCACCTTCCTTCCAGTGAGTCTCCCACCTATGATGATGCTCGGAGGCAATGCTGACCCACTGTCCAGGTTCCTGTGTATCATCATGATGTACATTGCCATCTACCCGGTGCGTACGGCGCTAAGCGGAGGATTGGTGGAAACTCATAGTATCGCAGGTCGCGCTCAGTATTCGCTCGACCAACGTGTACGTTTCCTTGCATCACTCTACCACTGACATCATCACACTCACCGCATTTGAACTCGCAGCTACGAAGAGAAGAGCCTGGGTGTGTTTGAGGCGACGCCGGAGGAGGAGGAAGAGGAGCCGAACCTGGACGAGAAGCAGCCGCGGCGTGAGCGGATCGGCAAGTACTTTGGGTGGCACGTCCGGCGGCAGCTCGCGTTCGAGGTCTGGTGGCTCGTCTTCGCGATCTTCGCGATCTGCATCATCGAGCGCACGAAGATCATGGACGACAACAACGCGCCGTGGTTCAACGTTTTCCGCATCGGTACGTACGCCCTCTCTAGTTCTGTTTTGGTGAGGTGTTGGGTATTAGTGGGGGCTGACGCGGGGTCGGGTGTAGTGTTCGAGCTCGTGTCGGCGTTTGGTGGGATCGGCCTGACGCTGGGCATCCCGACCGAGAATTACTCGTTCTCGGGGGCGTTCGGTCCGCTGTCGAAGATTGTGGTCATCATCATCATGGTCCGGGGTCGGCATCGTGGGCTGCCCGTTGCCATTGATCGTGCCAGTAAGTGCACCAAACCGTCGCTCGGAGACTTGTCACAAGAGGGCTGACATCACCTCTCGCGCAGTCTTGCTGCCGGAAGACCTCAAACCGACACACAAGGGCGCCGAGGGCGATAATGCAAACCCCACGCTGGTGGGTGCCGACGTCGTAGACCTGAACGAAAAGGAGAAGCTGGGTCAGGTTTGATTGATAGCATTTTGTTTTTAAACCTCTTCACTTCTGCTGCACGCATAGATACCTAGTACTAACTTATACCAGTTTCGATTAATACCCTAGTACCCCGGAGAGACACGGATGGATAATCATGTATTCGGATATTATTAGATGTACACATATTATGCGCCTCCGTTTTGCGCGTCCAATGCTATCATTGGTTGCACACTACACAAGGCTGCGAGTTCTCGGACGATGGAGGTTCGGATCGAGGAGTGAGAGAGAGGCGCCGCCACTTGTAACAACATAGACAAACAAACGCGGGCGCGTGTGTGTGCCACATGCGCGTCTACGAGGGATTACTTCCTCGCGGACCCAGGACGTTCAGGCTCACCGTACTCGCTCTAACTAAGTTACTTTCTGCTGGTCCAGTACGAACGCTAGCCTCAGATGGAGATGGGAATTCAGCATGCTGGAAAGCTCGAGTCTTTCCTGCTCATGTCCAAGGCCGCGAAGGGCGCCGCTGCCGCTAAGCTCATCCAAGACGCCACTTCTGCGCCCGGGGTGTTTGTGTTCGGGGAGTTGTTGGAGCAGCCCAACATCCAAGAGGTGCGCATGAATCGTACCTGGAGAGGGTGTGCGGGTACCTACATGATGGGATCATCAGCTTGCGAGCAATGAGCAACACTCGCGGTTCTACTCGCTGCTACAGCTGTTTGCGTACAAGACCTATGCGGACTACATCCGTTGAGTCAAGCCCTGGCCATCGCCGCCGACTGGATCTGACGATCACACAGAGCACAAGGACTCTCTCCCCCCACTAAACGAAGCTCAGACTATCAAACTCAAGCAGCTCTCCCTTGTTTCCCTAGCACAGGACAGTCGTGTACGTCCCGATCGCTTGACTGCGGTACAACGCAGCCTCAACGTACCTCGCAGATCCTCCCCTACAATGAATTGCTCCGTGTACTTGATATGCCGACAGTGCGCGAACTCGAGGACCTGATCATTGACGCCATCTACCTCGACATCGTGCGGGGCAAGCTCGATCAGAAGGAGGGCCAGTTCGAGGTGGAGTACACGATGGGCCGGGACTTGGAGCCAGGGAAGCTGGAACAACTGCTTCTCTCGCTACAGAACTGGTACGACTCAATCGCAAGCACCACTGCTTCCATCTTAGCCTGTGTTGACTCGGCGGGCAGGGCATCGACGACGTCGGCCGTGCTCGCGACGCTCGACAGCAAGCTGGCGGAGCTCGCGAACCGGACCGTCGTCGCGAAGAAGGAGAAGGAGGAGTATGACAAGAGGTACCAGGCGACGCTCCGGGAGGTCGCGGACAAGCAGAAGGAGGCGCGCAACTCGGGCAAGTCACACCCGTTCAGCGGGCGCACGGGCCTCACCGCGGCGGGCATCGCCGAGCGAGACAGAGAGCTCGCGAGGCAGGCAGAACGCGAGAAGCAGAAGGAGCGGGAGAAAGGGAACGAGGAGAATTTGGATAGTATGG
Source organism: Trametes elegans (assembly GCA_022606155.1). NCBI lineage: Eukaryota > Fungi > Basidiomycota > Agaricomycetes > Polyporales > Polyporaceae > Trametes > Trametes elegans. The sequence goes on along the minus strand of JABYQO010000041.1, from coordinate 125,376 downwards.
ATGTTGACGAGCCTGCGGAGGGCTCAAAGGGCAAGGGTCGGAAGTGCGTGTGCTGACCTCTGGTGCCATTTAATGATGCTGATATTCTCCTTTTTTTCAGCCGGCCATCGCTCTCTGACTCCTCACAAAGGCAGCAGCGAAAGCGCAACCGTTTCTAGCCCAGTCGTTTTGCTTTTCATGAATCGCTCCATGTTGTCGCATGTTTTCTCACAGCTGTATTAATAGACACCCGAGCACTGTTGGATATTGTCGCTGCGAAAGATGGCTGGAAATTCCCCGATCCATAGGTTTCATCGTCGACACAGGTGGTTAGTTTTTAGCTTCTCTTCGACTGTGGATTATGGCAGAAGCCCCCCATTGCGCAGGTGTATGTGACTCCTCCCGGTGCGGGTCGAAAAAGTCTCTCGGCCGTCGGCATATCATGAGGGCATGACAAGAGGCTTCGTTACCTCAGTGATTACTCCCAGGACGGTTCTCTGCGTATCATACAAGAACCGATGCGGCTGTGGCCGCTCCGTCAAGAGCATGGTGTTATCTTGCAGAATCTCGCCGCCCGTTACGAGAGCTCTGGACCAGCTACTGAGTGTCCCCTTCACGGAAGCGATGCACCCTCCCGGTCACAAGCTCGGGACTGAGCAGCCTCGCCGACTCATTCGCGCACTCTTACGCCGCAGACGGTTGCAGATCCCGTACGCAGCGAAGCACGACATGCGGTCGTGGGATTTGATGGCGCCGATGTGAGCGAGAAGTTCCCTCAAGGGCTTCGTGTCCGTATGGTTTGCCGAGCAGGTGAGCAGGTTTGGGCGGACCGTTGAACAAATTGCTCACCAATCGAAGGATGGTCGGCGGCATTGAGGTGCGCGCATGGTGTGGAATGACGATACCTTTATTCGAAGCCGTCTGCCGTGACTCTTCTACGGGCCCAAGCCGTGCTGTGGATGCTGGCGCGATGCCATTTCGCCGTTATCAGCGCCTTCCTCGTGATCATTTCATATACGGTCCGTACGAGACTCTTCATGGTCATCGCTGTCAAGGGACGGAACTCCGTGTTGTAGGCGCAGGGGCCCACTTCGCTGAGAAGAGGATATAAGGGAGGTGACCGTCGTGGATGAGGCGGAGCTGAAGCCCCGCTCACCTCCTTTCTGTCGTGATGGTGGTTCTCAAGTTCCTTCTCAGCATCACGCTATGCCTTGTGCTACAGACATGCACGGCTAGGTTTTCTGGCAGCGCCATGGAAGGCATGGACACCGCCGAGAGCATTCAGCGCGAGCAGCTCGATCGCTTGCGCGACTTTCTAGGGCCTCAGGTGTCCTCAGAGTCGGAGGGCCGTACCGTACGGAGCACGAGCAAGATTGAGAGCCCTATCAGCTTCAGGAACCCCCGCGCAAGGGAGTTCTTCGTTGATGGGACATCTATTCCCGATGGTAAGGCCTTTTTCACCCGATGCATTATTTGAATACTCATTCTGATGCGTTGTCTTTTCTAGTAAACTTCGACGCGGGCCCGTCGTGGTCAGGTCTGTTGCCCATCTCAAACCACCCTAACGAGACTAGAAAGTTATTCTTTTGGTGAGTAGTTCGTGCGAGGTATTGCTGAGACCTCGACTGATGATGGCTCACTGGAACGACCAGGTTCTGGCCCACGAACAATATCTCTAACGTCAGGGATCTTCTCTTCTGGACGAACGGTGAGCGGTTGTTGGCCAACCAAGCCATTCCTCGTCCTTCAGTTCACTGACATTGAATCGGCATATTCCAGGTGGTCCTGGATGTTCCTCTTTGGAAGGCTTCCTCCAAGAGAACGGCCCCATATGTCAGTACGATGTTGTGAGCTGATCGTCGGCGGCTCACTGAGCAGAACGGGTTAACAGCTTGGTCTTGGGGACAATCGGAACCCACTTCGTGGGTCGCTTTACATCATATCCATGAGATATGGCTGATCACGATATGACAGAAACCCTTGGAGCTGGACCAACTTGACCAACGTCCTCTGGGTTGAGCAACCAGTCGGCGTATGTTTGAGACATCCTAAGGCTACCCTGGTTCTCTGATGCTGTTCATCTATAGACCGGCTTCTCGCAAGGTACTCCAAGCATCTCCAACGACGATGAGCTGGCAGCGCAAGTCGCCGGGTTCCTGGAACAGTTCCTGGATGTTTTCAGCGAACTGAAAGGGAGCAACTTCTGGGTCAGCGGGGAAAGCGTGAGAATTTGCCCCGTCGATGACTGCGATGTTCACTGACCTATCCTCGCATCCGCTTTAGTACGCCGGTTACTGTGAGTCTGGTGGTCATTCAGTGGTATAATACAACATTGACATACAGATAGATGTCCCTTACATCGCCAACTACTTATACGAGCACCCGAACCGAGACCTTGATCTGCATGGGATTTGGATCGCTGACCCATCACTGACTTGGGGTCTGGTGCAGCAAGAGATACCTGCGTTGCGCTTCGTAGAGGTCAGTCTCGACATACCCTTCCGTTTATGTTGAAGCCGTTAATCCCGCCGCTCATTGCTCGATGCATACAGGCGAACAAGAACGTCTTCCCGTTTAACTCGAGTTTCGTGGCGCAGCTGCAAAACATCTCCGATTCATGCGGGTACACTGACTACCTGGACAAGTTTGTGACGTACCCGCCGGCAGGCCAGCTGCCGCTTCCTGCTGGAGCGACGTTCAACGAGACGAGTCGTGCGGTCGGTGTTAAGCCGGAGTGTAGGCTCCATAGTCCCATCCAGCGTGCGATTGGCCTGTAAGTGGCACTCGTGGCAGCGTGACGATATGTGTGCTGAAACCTGACTAATCAGCATCAATCCGGTGTTCGATGTTTATCGCGTTACCGATACCTTCCCTAACCTTTGTGAGATAGATTGACGACCTTCCTCCTCTTTCAAATGTTTGACGTATCCTCGCAGGGAGCGTGCTGGGCTTCCCTCGTTCTACGCAGCAGTTTGTCTATTTCAACAGGACGGACGTGAGTGCTATCCCTACTGTTTAGAGGCACGGGAGTTCAGCTGACTTACCACACCCAAAGGTTCAAGACGCTATCCACGCCCCCCACATCAACTGGGAAGCCTGTAGCGGGCCGGTGTACATCAACCCCGTCACGGGCGGTCCCGGCAACGACCAGAGCGTAGCGTCGACGCTCAGCGTCCTCCCGAATGTGATCGAGAAGAGTAAGCGGGTCGCGATCATCCACGGCTTGGCGGTGAGCCGCGACGACAGTACTTGTGTTATTGTGTTCGGACGCTGATGTACCCGAGCTTGCTAGGATTTCATCCTCGTTGCCGAGGGAACGAGAATTGCTATTCAGTGAGTAACAGAGGGCAATTGAGCGTCGCTTTGAATGACGCTTTCGTTCTCCAGGAACATGACCTGGCACGGAAAGCAGGGCTTCCAGACACCCATTGAGCCGGAAAGCTTCATTGTGGACAACATGGGGGTCTTCGGGAACGAACACACTGAGCGCGGATTGACTTGTGAGTGGAGAAGGCTTATGTTCAGCGTATCCCGCTGATCCGTGTTGTCTGTGTAGTCGTGGAGTTCTACTTTAGCGGCCATATGACGCCTCGTGAGTTCAAGCTGTTTCCTGGCTGCGTGGAGAATGATGCTGATAAGACCGTGCTCTCCAGAATTCGTGCCTTGGGCTGCCTTCCAGACGATCGCGTATGTTCTGGGCAAGCGCGACTCTCCTTCTGCATGAATGGGATGAACGGATGTGACTCAGGAAGCTTCGGGGAGCCGGGTGAGTGTTTGTCGTAGACAATCCTCCCTAACAAGACAAGTGTAGCGGTTCAGGCGTGTCTGGAAAATGGTACATGAGACTGATACACACTCGTACTGCTTGTCGTTTCGTTCGTGAAGTGCACAAGATACAGTCAATTCATAACTAGAGCTTCGCTTTGGGCGCAACACCATCCACTTGATACGAGATCATGTCTATCATTCAGAGGCGAATTTAGTGCATGCCGCGAAAGAGCTAACAAGAGCCGCCTACCTCTCAGAAGTGGTGGACCATAGCGTTGCAGCAGTCTTGCCCGGACCGTCAGCACGCTCTATGTGGCGCCAGCACATGGTACGTACTCCAAATGCTTCGGATGTGCTAAGTAGGCCCTACAAGAGAGTGAGTGAAGTCAGCCGTGCTTCAGGAATGAGTGTGCATATGGACGTCCACTCACTTGAAATCCTCGATTCGGTCAAATTTCATGGACAAAACTGTGAAGCGAGCGCGTCAGCGAGCTCGGCCGTTCCTTGTAGAGTATCCCTGACTGATGTCGTAGCCTCGTGTACTGCTTGGGATAATGGGGGCGCCAACTCGTACATCGTGCTTGGGTACGGGTATGGCCTCAATCATGCGGTGTATCTGCTTGAACGCCTGTTCTCTCGACTCCTTCAGGAGCTTGTCGTCCAGCTTGGCGATGGCTATGCTCAAGACCATGTTCCGTGAGAATTGCCGATCTCATATCAGTCCGCAATCATCGTATGTACGCACCTACATGGAGGATTGCCATGTCGACGCGAGCGGGTCGGGTCGGTCGTTCGAACGCAGCACGATGTCGTCGTCTGGGTCAACTCCTGCAGTGTCGTTATATACTGCCACGCCTTAAGGCTGGCTAGGCACCGAATTCGACTCCGACAGTGCTCGTTAGCGAGCGCACATGTTGATCGCACTCGCTCGGCCCTGCCACAACCGGAGGTACATTTACCGGGGTTGCCGGAGTCGAGACCAAGCTGTGGGTCCGCGTCGATCTCAAGCATGCACATAGCACTTTTCCTTAGTGCCAACATCGGGTCCCCGACATATGGCACACACGCGCAAGCGTACCTTCGTCGCTTGCTTGTTGAAAATTGGTACCGCTAGCAACACTGCATGGTCACGTATCACGCAAAAGACTCGCCATGAGAAACGCGGCATCTGCGTAAGTCGTCAATCCCCGTAATCGGTATACACGTAGCCCAGTGATTCTCCACGCCGTATTGCTAGTACTCATGCACCACTGTTTAGGTGAACGTGTAGACGACAGAAGTGGTCTCCAAACCAAACTCGAGCTGGATACCTCCCTGTTCAGGCGTCATAGCGTCGGCGTGGATTCGTCGGCATTGGGGTACTATGGCACGCACCGGACAGTCCCTGAAGGTTTCCACGACGGAAAGATACAGAGTGGAGCTGTCCGACACCGAAAGACTCGGCGTGAGGAGGGTCGGTGGGGGCGGGGGCGGGTTGCTCATAGCAGGAAGCCCTGGCAAACATGACGAGGCGAATCAGTGCGTGCTCTTATCCACGGACAGCAAGTACTGGCAGGGGCTTACCGAAGTTGGGGATGAGGTAGTCGCCGAATTTATATATGAAGCTCCCGTCCGCGAGCTCTCCGCCGCCCGTCACGTCCGCTGCGGCAGGCGGGGTGGCGCTGAGGTAGACGGAGATGAAGCTGTAGCCGGACTCGCAGTAGTTCCGGTTCTGGTAAGAGAACGGGAAGCTCGCGCCGTCGAGAATTGTGCTCCCCTCGGCGGGCGCGACTGTCGTGCCGTGCGCGGGGACGACAATCTGGCGCTTCGCGGGCAGGACGCTCGCCGCCGCGCCACCGAGGGAGGTGGCGGAGAGCGCGAGGGTGGAGAGGATGGTGGTGAGGAAGTGCATCGTTCACTATGTCGATGGAAGACAATTCGTGTGGTGAGTTGCTCTTATATATCTTGGCGATATTCCTGGGTGGTTGCTAGAGCCACTTCAGGAGGCTGTGAATGAGCCCACCCACAGTGCAGCGCATCCCGATGATGTTTGCGCGCAAAGAGCGGGAATATAGCGCCATGACCAATCTACACCGGATGACATGGGTACAGAACGTCTACTGGAATAGATAATACGCATTTGGCAAGGGGCACGCACCGCATCTCGGCCACGGAAAAGTGTGCGGCTACTCACCGAGATGTGAAGTACGGGGAGTACCTGACCATCTTGGGAGAAAGTGCGTGCATGTTCATCCTGGGGCGCACTCGGAACCGAGGGCGCTGGCAGCACACCTCCGGAATGCATGACTGAGCGCAGAGAAAACGATACGGCAAACGACGGCGCGCCGCTCGAGTCAGGTTTGTGGACAGATTGTCGCCCATGGCGGGTGATGGTAATAGGATAGAAGGACTCGGGTGGACTGCAATGCGACCGATCAGTGTTTCTGCACTTTGTCCCCAGGCGGCCGCAGCGAGATATCAATTCACCATCCATTGTTTTGGTGCTGAGCACGCACCTCCACCGCTGCTATGCTTGTCCGAGTATCCCTTGGTATACGTAGACAAATGCGCGCCTGGGAGAGTAACTGAACAGTCTGATCCGAAGAGTTCAGACATCCACTCGAGGTGCTCGAGCAGGCTCTCATCAAGATGGCGTCAGCAATATTCTTGCGATCTGTGCCTTCTCTGCTTGAGGAGCGTCAGAGGGCTTCCTACAACCAGGAAACTGCCAGACGCGAAAACGGTGGAGCACGACGCAGGCATCGAGCGTAGCCATTGTTGATGAGAAGCCGCTCACTTCTACCGTGCTGACTGAGGTGGCGATAGAGCTGGGAACATCACGTACGGAAGAATAATGTGATTGTGGACTAGCTAGAGGCCGGTCGGATAGAAGATGAACTTAAGTACTTGTGGCGCGCATCCAGGTTACATGGAACACCATCTGTGTAGTCGTTTCAGTGCTCAGTATACGTCAAAGCAAGTCGGGATCACAGGGTCACGAACCGATACTCAGGTATAACACAAGGCAGTCTCGTTGGATTATTGGCTGACTTGCGCGTCAATATCTCGTGAAAGAGCACGGACGTGGAGTCTGACGTTGTTGTCCAGCTTGACGCACGGACTCACAAGGCCGGGCTTGCAGTAGCGACTTCACGGCATGGCGAAACCGTGTCGTACACTCTGCAATAGATCCGACAACACTTGCAAAAGCAGTGTGAACCTATTGCAGTCAGCATACGGGGTCCCCATGCCTCACTACGCGTTCACGTCCCGGGCCGCCGATTTGGCGTTACTGCGGGCAGTCGATCATCGATCGTCCGCCGGGTGGGTCATGAGCTATTGTGACAGCTTCGAGCGCTGCCAGTGCGTAGCAGGAAGCTTCATAAATCGGCACATCGGAGCGCCAGCGACCGAGCAATCGAACAACGGGCGATCCTGCTAAGTAGCTCCTCGCAAAGCCTGTCTGAGTCGATCGGTCGTGCGGCGGTCGTGTGACAGAAAGGCAGACGCACAGGATTGCGGGCTGGGAAACGGCGCGTCAGAGAGTCGCAGTGGGTGTGGCCGTGTAGCGTGAGGCATGACGTACGTCTGTTGCGGTGGGTTATACTCTGAACGAATACTGGTCGCCGCGGTTCAGGTATATTACGCGCTTTTCCAATCCAGCTTGGGTAACGAACTCTTGGAAGTCCTGGGTTCGAGGTGGGGTTGCCCACTCAGGACTTTGACTCGCCAGATGCGGATGGCATGTTACGTACCTTCAGAGGACTCTTGAACACGTCATAGTCATCGTGATGAATGGGGATCGTCACGTCCGGATTAATGAGATGCAACAACTGTATTCCTGCAAACCGGGCGCGTTGATTATCAATGGTGCGATAAGCACCAACATCGCGTGCATACCCACCTTGTTGCGCATCCATCGTAACCATGAAGAGCGGCAGGTTGGGCCCCGGGATGCTCGTCCCACCTGCGCAGGGACACTGTCAGACAAGCACGTACCCTGCCGGAACTCAGAGACGACTCACCGAGATGTATCAACATGAGGTCCACATGCGGGAACTTCTCCGGGATGGCCTTGAGTTCGTCCACCATGAGCGTGTCGCCGCTGATGTAGATCCTGTACGGCCTGCCGCCCTCGTCGAGCAGCTCGACCATCCACCCATTCGTCGGCGGAACGGCCCCCAGAGCCTTGTTCACTGCCTCGGTAAGCCCCGGCGGGACGTGCTTGCCTGGCATGGCGATCACTCTCAATTTAGCGTCTGCAGAGTCGCCGATGGCGTGCACGTCCACCGCTTGCCAGGTGTCCAGCGCTGTGATGGCAGTAAATGGATTGCTCTTGGTCTGCGCCGTGGTTAGGTGGTGCTGTGCGTGGGGAGTTGTGATGATGGGCAGGTCCCGGCGGAGGCGGTCTTCGACGAGTTTGTCGAAGTGGTCCTCGTGCTAGTGCGAAGGATCGGGGGGAGCTGGTCGATGGGCACAGAGGGGTTGGTGAGCCGCTGTGCGGTTACGCCTGGCCCGAGATGGACATGGTCTGAGAAAAGGTGAGCAACACGAAGGCCCTTAAGTGTCAGGCTCAGGACTTGCTCACCTCCTGCGTGCAGGAAGTTGGGGTCGGTCATGATGCGCACGCCGCGCCATTCGAGTAGCGTTGTCGCGGTCCCTACAAATGTAGGCGTCGCATTCTCTCCGCCAGGGTTAGTGGGATGGACTTTGAGAACTTGGGGCACTGGATGTGGCCCTGGCACGAGCGTGTCCTTTGTCGGTGGGCGGTTGTCCCCTGTGTTGATAGACAAATTCGCAGAGACGGAAATCTGAGACGTGCTCATGTTCGCAGAGACTGCGCGCTGGTCCACCCGAGGAGATGGGAAGGGACAGAGTCGGACTCGGGCTCGGACTCTACGCCTCGACACAGACGCGCTGGACGCTGGAGGTGAGCGCGTCGTCGCAAATGACGTCACGACGCGTCGCGTGCAGCCGTGTCGCGCCCACGTGCACCGTCAGATTGCTCCCGTTCGCGATAACGATCCGCCACTTGCGTGACTGAAGGGGCGACTTCGTTACCTGCGCCCAGAGCTTCAAGCTTCAAGTCGCGGCCGGTGGACAAGCTTCAACCAACGATGGACAGAGTAGCCGATGAACTGTCCCTTTACCTGCTCGAACGTCTCCAGGAGTGAGTTACGTCCTGCAACGTCTGATGCAGGCGCAAGTTGCGTGACCATGCTCACCTCGATGCCAGAACACCTCCAGACGGCCGCCTCCTGGTCGGCATTGCCGGCGTGCCAGCGTCCGGCAAGTCGACCCTCGCCCAGCTCCTCGTTGACCGTGTCAACGCTGCCACGCTGGATCCCGCCTACCCAACAAATGGTCCCTCTTCAGGCATCCCGGCTTCCCCCAGATCCGTCGACAAACCCGTCGCCGTTTACGTCGGTCTGGACGGCTGGCACCTGACGCGGGCGCAGCTCGACACATTCCCCGATCCCAAGCTCGCGCACGACCGTCGTGGAGCGCACTGGACGTTCGACGGCGAGGGTTACGTCGCCTTTGTTCACGCACTCCGCAGGCCTCTAACCGTTCCCGTCGAGGGCGAAGAGGTCAGCAGCGATATCGTTTACGCACCGTCGTTCTCGCATGAGAAGAAAGACCCGATTTTCGACGCGATACCTGTGCATCCATATCATAGACTCGTCATCATTGAAGGACTGTACACCTTCCTCTCCATCCCGCCCTGGGTGTCCGCGGCAGAGTTGCTCGATGAACGCTGGTACATCGAAATTGGGGAGGAAGAGGCGGAGAGGAGGCTGGTGCAACGGCATGTTCGCACTGGGGTAGCAAAAACCACGGAAGAAGCACAATGGCGGTCCCGCGAGAACGACGCACCCAGTAAGCCGGTGGCCCTCGCCTAGAGGAGGCGTGGCTGATAAAGACTTGCAGACGGACGATTCTTGAGGGAGAATATGATGACACCGACAAGAGTCATACCGAGCATAGAAGATCCTCTTCTGAAGCCTGCGTAGGCACAGAGCAGTGGAAATAGAGCAGACGCCACTGGACGCACCCTGGGAAGGCCAGATGCTTTGTTGTTTATGCCCGTGCGTGCTACTAAGTCATCATGAAGTAATCCATGATCGCTTGGGAGTCATCTGCCACGGATAGGAGTGAATGATACGGATACAGAGGTATATGTCCTGGTGGTACAGAAGTATGAAGCTTCCACTAACGGGTGGTTGTGTCCACTTTTCTCTCCGCCGTCACTGTCAACAGTCAGTGAGAACGGGAATGCTGCGTGATATCGACATGACGGCTCACCCCACGGCCGCCTGTCCATAGGACATTGCTGTCTGGAGGCAGCAGTACCGATCCACTGTAGTAAGCAGTGCATATGGAATATGTGCGTGCACTCGCCCCAAACTTGAGCACAGGATGAGATGTAGTTCTCGCAGAATAAAAGGACGATGCATACTCAGTGGACAATCATCCCCAGGCATTTTACACGTGGGGCAGCAACCCTCGTAGGGCACACGGCAGATGCCACAGACGTCTCCCTCGTCATCGTCATCGGCGTTGGTATTGCCAGTGTCCCAGCGCCATTGAGCAATTGCATGCCAGCTTTTAATCTTCACCTTCATCCCTTGCCGTTCTACGCGAAACTGAATGATCAGGAGAGGCAGGAGGGGAGAGGCAAGGAAAGTTATGGTTGTGGTTGAGGGAGAGGCGTTGTTTGCGCATGTGTACGTGTAGACGCGTTCATTACCGATCACGCCGTCGCCACACACGCGTGTCTCCTCCGGAGTCCTCCCCATCGCACTCGTTGGTCGACGTACAACGGTCTTTGTACGAGCTTCTCTTTTGGAGACAATGTACCCTACGCTTGACGTATGGCCGTATACCCCAGCTTGAATGGTGCAACAGCTTGAGAGGAAGAAGCTGTACTTCATCACGTGGCTCAAGCGACATCGCTCGGCAAGCGTGGCGCCTCCGCAGTGCTGTGGCTTGACGTCGGCAGCGCACGATGTCTTCCGCCTGACCTTTGCTGTCTACCACACGCAGTACTCCTGTCTCGCTGCTTTTGTTTCCTGGTGCCCTCCGCTTCATACGTCGTGATCATCTGTGCATCGTTCACATCTACTACCATTCCAAGTCGGCGTTCGAGGTACCCAAGTCGCAGTAGCGTCTGTTTCCGCCGCATTCTCTCGCGCATCTCTTTCGTGCTGCTTGCGATGGCCAGCGCAACTAATGCCAAGACGCTCAAACGCGCCGACCCATCGACTATTCAAGACAAGTTTCTCGTGGGATACCAGGGCTGGTTCACCTGCGCAGGAGACGGAGAGCCTGTCGGGCCCGGCCACCACGGCTGGCTGCACTGGTTCAACTACCCGATCCCTGACGGCGGCCGGCCGAACACCGACCTCTGGCCAGACGTGTCCGAATACACTCCCTCTGAGCTCTTCCCTGCCCCCGGCGTGAAGTATGCGGACGGCTCGCAGGCCTTCCTATTCTCGTCCAGACACCCGAAGACAGTGCAGCGGCACTTCAACTGGATGGCGCAGCATGGCGTAGACGGGGCATTCCTGCAGCGGTTCTTGGGACAGACTGACCTGGAGCAGGGAAACCATGGAATCAGGAACCAGCGGGACGAGGTCGGAGACAGGGTCAAGGAGGCCGCGGAGAAAGAGGGGCGAGTCTTCGCGATCATGTACGCCGCGCACCGCCCTCTCCGAACCCGCTGAATGTGACCTATTGGTACGCGTGCAGGTACGACGTGTCTGGCGTTGCGCCAGACCGGATCCAGCGCGTGCTCGAGCACGACTGGATCCACCTCATCCACCAGAAGGCGATCCTCGACAGCCCCGCGTACCTGCGCGAGCAGGGCCGGCCGGTCGTCGCGCTCTGGGGCTTCGGCATGTCCGACGCGCACCACTCCCCGGCGATGGTGCGCGCCGTCGCGCGCTTCATTCGCGACAACACGCCGGGGGGCGCGTACATCATAGCGGGCGTGCCCGCGCACTGGCGGACGAGCGTGATGGACGCCGACCCGGACCCGGAGTTCGTGCGGGTGTGGCTGGAGGAGTTCGACGCGCTCTCGCCGTGGACGATCGGCCGGTACGGAGACGAGGCGGGCGCGGACCGGTTCGCGCAGGAGAAGATCGCGGGCGACGCGGAGCTGATCAGAGAGCACAACGCGGCGCTGGGTGCGGAGGGGCGGAGGACGGGGCGGAAGATCGACTATATCCCAGTGATCTTCCCCGGTGGCTCTGTACGTTCAATGCTTGGGTTGCACACGAGGTTCTCCCGCTGACGGTTTAGGCAGGGCCATAACCTCTCGGAGGGTAAGTGGGGATGGAACGACTGCCCCCGGAGGGGAGGCCACTTCATGTGGCGGCAGCTGTTCAATGTGAGACGTCATGGCGTACGTACAATCTACGGCGCTATGTGGGACGAGTGGGTGTGCTTCTTTGAATTTGAGGGAGCTTCGTTGATTGAGGGCCTTCCAGGTACGACGAAGGCACGGCGTTTCTGCCCGTTGTCGCGCACAAGCGGCAACTGCCCGTCCTGGAGAGGCACCAGCTTATGGCTTTGGACGAAGACGGTTTCGATTTGCCCCCGGACTGGTAAGTGCAGCTACCGGGCGGAGTGCAACGTCCATGCACATATCTGACACTTGTCCCTCCAGGTATATGCGCATCTGTGGGTTCGCTGCGGAGGGTTTGCGCGGCGAGCGCACGATACACGAGACGTTCCCCTCGAAGGAGCTCCAGGACTACTGGTCTACCCGTCCACGGTTTGAAGCGATCCCGGCCGCAGGGACTTCTGGGGCGAGCGGGAGCAATAACAAAAGTCAATCCTGGGAGGAGTGGGAAAAGGCAGAAGGCAAACAGAATACGGATGAGCTGCCTCCCCCGCCGTACAGTCTAGAGCCGGTAAGCACTCAGCCCACGGCTGCCACTGATGCCGGCGCCCCGCCCCAGTCCCGCTCGAACGAAGGCCAACTGTGCAACAGTCACAGGGTGCACCGCCCCCTCCGGTTGGGACACGACCAGTACCCCCGCCTATCAACAGTAGTTCGCGACCTGGAACGCTGGTCACGCCTCCCTCAATGCCACCCGCGTCCCAAGAACTTCCTATACTGGAGACCTTCAACAATCTGAGCGTTTCGCCACCACCTGCTACCACCTTGTCTCCACCAGCAGACCACACATCCTTCGGCCGGCAGTCGCATCCCTCATCTCCCCGCCCAATCTCACCTGCTCACTCTCAGCACTCTCAGCACTCACATCACTCTCATGCATCCTCGCACTCTTCCCCCGCACCGTACCCTCCTGTCGAACCAGGGTTCACACCCGGCGTATTCCCGTCTCCCGCGCCGCCAACCGGACCAACCGGGCCATGGTCGCAAGCACAATGGCCACCACCGGAATGGTGTGTCCCGCAGAATCACCCTGCGGCACCTTCGTCCGCATCTCCTTATCCTCTTGCGGGACACTCGCCCTACGAACCCGACCCACACCACCAGTCTGGATACGCGCCGGTCTATCACCCCGCAAGTCCGCCTCCGCCGCCCCTGAGGCCGCGTCCGTCGGTGTCGCGGCCTTCGCCGTCGCTGTACGGCGCAAATGAGCCTCCGCTCAATGGCGGCGGCTTCGTGTTCCCAGACGCGCACGTCCCCGTCCCCGCCGCGGCAGAGGACGAGTACTGGGGGCCGCGCCCCGCGCATTCGCCCTACCCTCCTGCGCCCGCGCCGTACAACTCAGGCAGCAGTCCGCAGGCCCCGTTCTTCCCGAGCGGTCCAGGCGCGTTTCCTGAACCCGTTGCGGGCCCCGCTCCACCGCCCGTCCCTGTCCAACGTAAGTGCGCCCCCCTCCTGTTGCGCTGCTGTCCGCTTCCGGTCGCACGCGGGTGCGGGCACGGCCGAGCAGTGACACACTGACAGCGCGTGGGACGTCGCGACGTGCAACAGCCGCGCGGCGCGCGCCGCTGCTCGCCCGACGTACCCTGTACTACTGGTGCACGGCGCTGACGGTGATCTCCGACAGGGCCTTACGGCGCGATCGCGCACGACTACTACACCCCGGGTCCCGCGCCGGAGAGTGGGAACGGGGGTCTGGCCGGCCATGCTCAGGGCCAGGGCCACGGCACGCCGTACTACTCGCCGCCGCCGCCGCCGCCGCCGCCGCCGACGCACCCTGCCGCGTCGGCGTACGCCGCGGGCGGGCAGGGCCATGCGCAAGGCGGGGCGCCCGCGCTCTCCGCCGGTCCGCTGGGGCAGGCGTTCAACCTTGTGGGGAACGTGGCGGGGCAGGGCGCGAAGACGCAGCTGCAGAACCTGGCGAACTGTGAGTGTGCCGCTGCTCGTCGTCACGTACGGTCCCTGGCGGCGCGCACTATGTGCCGCACACGCATGCACGATGCTGACTGGGTTCGTTTGGGTAGCCGGCTCGAAGCTGTTCAGCAAGTATCGCAAGTGATCGGGGCGCGGGGGTGATCGGGCGGGCGTGGGGGCGTGTGTGTGTAGCGGTTGGAAGCTGTGTATCCATATCCATTAGAGTCGCTTGCGGACCGCGCTGTATCTACCGTGGCTGTATGTATGTATGTATGTGTATATGTACATCTCCAGGTGCGCCGTCCGGAGGAAACACACACACCCAGCCAGCCAGGCACAACGACAAGACAAGACGCGCGCGCGCGCGCACAGGGGCGCGGGGGCGTGGAGGCGCGGATTAGGTTAGGCGTATAGGCAGGCAATATACGGGGGTCAATATGAATAAGTACAAGAGATGGGAGCAGAAGCATGGGGCAGGACAGGCCGGCGCGTGCGCGCCGCAACGCGGCCTCCGACCGACTAAAGCAACAGCGTTGACTGGCACAAGACAGAGCAGCAGGGAAGCCGGGCACAAATATAGCCGCAAAGGCTGCTGACGTTGAGTCGCCGAAAGGAGGACAGACGCGCCGTCGGCCTGCTCGGAGGCGAGGGCGGTGGTGGCGACGGTGGCGGCAGCAGCGCCGCTGGTAGCGATGGCAGTAGTGGCGGGGGCCGTTCTGGGGGCGGTGGGAAAGCCGGTGCGGGGGCGTCCTGCGCTGCTTCCGGCGCGCGGCGGGGGCCCGTGCCCGACTGCGAGTCGGGGGACGGGCCCGGGGCGGGGCCCTAGAAGATGAGGAGGTGGCCGCCGGCGCGGTTCGCGACGTTGTGGCCGAGGAGGCCGGGCCCGGGCAGGCGGCCTTTCCAGCCGTGGGGGTGGTACGGCGTCGGGGACGCGTTCTCGTCGAACGAGTCGCGCTCCTCGACCCGGTTGTTCTCCTGGAACGGCCGCACGGGCGGCAGCGGCACGGGCGTGCCCTTGGCGAGCGGCGTCAGGTCGAACGCCTTCAGGCTCTCCGGTACCCACAGCACGGGCGAGGGCGCGCGCCGCGCGCGCTTGCGGGCCCGCGTCTGGCGTGCGTCGGAGGACATCTCGGTCGTGTTCGGGTCTTCGGTCGACGACGCCTTGCGCTTCCGGCTCGAGCGTCGTGGGGGGTCGCGGTGGCGGTAGTGCTGGTCGTGCTGACGCTCGCGGTCGTAGGCGCGGTGGCGGTCGCGATGGGAGCTGCGTCTGATGGGGACGCGGGGGCTTGTGCTGGGGCTGGGGCTGAGGCAAGCGCTATAGTTGCTCCACTCGCGTCGCTTGAAGTAGGGCTCGCCACGGCCGGGGAGCTGCTGCTACCCGCTGCGGGCACGACCGCCGCGGCTGCGCCGCCGGGGTTGGCGGCGCGGCAGGTGCGCGCATGGCGGTTAAGGTTGGACGCGACACCGAAGCGCCGGCCGCAGCTCTCGCACGCGAAGGCTGGGGGGGAGAGACGAGAGGATGCGCGGTCAGCGCGGGCGACAGAGAGGGGCTGACCGCGATCGGCAGCGGACGTACCTTTCTCGCCGGTGTGGACGAGGAGATGCTGCGGGCGGGCGGTTAGCGCGCGGACGCGGACCGGGTCGCGGGGCGCTGCTCACCTTCTTGAGCGTGCTGGGCCTGCGAGGTGGGACGGGAGTGCGTGAGTGGGTGGGCGTGTGCGAGAAGAGACGGAGCGCGGGGAATGCGCGAATGCGCGGGGAGGGGGCCAAGGTTGCGGGCTGAACACGCACCGATCGAAGGACTTGTGGCACATCCAACAGTTGTGTACCTTCTTCTTCGCATCGCGGGGTCGCGCGCGCGACGCGGGCGGAGTGGGGTCCCTCCCGGCGTCGGAGCCCGAGTGCGAGCCACGGCCGCGGGAGCTGGCGCGGTCGGACGAGGAGCTCGGGGTGTGCTGGGGGCCGGCGCGGAGGGCAGAGTGAGGGAGAGAGATGGCCATGGTGGGAGAGTCGGTGTCTGAGACTGGGAGCGCCGTCGTCGCGGCGAGCCGGGCTTTATGCGAGTACGGGCTATGGCCGGGCGGAGGGCCGGGATAGGCGGCGTGGGGGGCGAGGGGGGCGGAGGAGGGATGCGGGTAGCCGAGTCGGGGGGCAGCGCCTGGCGTCGCGCCGTAGTTGGACGGCCCTGGCTGGAGGTAGGCCGCATGCGCGTGAGCGTGATCGTGCGGGGGGAATCCTAGGGAGAAGCCGTGGGGCGTGTAGAGCGCATGGGAGGGTGCGTGTGGCGTCCTGAACATCGCGGCCGACGTCGAGGGGGCGTTGTCCAGCATCCGCGGCGGCAGTCTACGCTCGAGCGCTCGAGGCTGGCGCAGGGACCGGAGGCTCGTGGTGCGCGGGCGGGAGGGGACCCTCGCTGGGTTATATATCCCGTCAGCACTGGGCCCTCCGTCGGGTTTGGATTTGGATTTGGATTTGGATTTGGATTTGGATTTGGATGCGAAGCAGGCCGGGCTGCAGCCCACGTTGTCAACAATGAGGCCCACCGACGCTCGCCCCGCGAGAAGCAGGAAGGAAAACCCTGAACTCTCAGAAATCCAGTCGAATCAGGGCCCGAGTTCTTGTGCTCGGCCGGGCAGGCATGCACGGACGAGCGGAGATCGTGGTGCACGGACGGGCAATCAATGCAACGCGCGCGGGGCTCTTCGGATTCGTCGTGTTCGCGCCCTTGGACTGTTCATGGAGCGCGACCCCGGCCGACGGGTCCACTGCTCATCGCACTCGCGCTCGGCCTGAGCGCGAACCTAGAGTAGTGCCCCTCAGCCACACGCCCAGTGTCCATTCATTCAGATCTATCAACGCCCGCGCCTGCCATGACGCCCCCTCGGGCCTCTCCTGCCCTCCTCCCCGCCCGCGCATTCCGGCACCCCGGCGCAGCCCCAACCTCACACGCGCTCTGATAACAGCGGGCAGTCCCGCACCGTATGCTATTCTCGCGGACGTGAGCAGCGACGACCCGTGCTGGTGCACGAATCCGGTCGCACGGCAGGTCAGCGGGCTCATGCACTCGCTCGCTCTATCCGGCTGTGATAGTCCACACATTGGTCCGTCCGCCGAGCATTGGCCAGTTTAGCCATACCCGGCCTGGCGTGCAGCAGGCAGCGGACTGCGGCGAGTGTGTCTGTGCAGGCGCGGATGCATGACGAGAAGTCATCGTGCTCGGCCAGCCCCTCTGGAGCCGACGATCCATCAGCAGCGGACGATAGACAAGTACGCACTTAATACGCGACCTTGCCTTTGCTGGTCCGGACCTCTCTTCGTTCCCGGTCGAGGGCGGACTCGGGGTAGCACCGTCCCGTCGCTTGCCTTCGTGTTCGCGTCAGAGGACATTTGCGTCGTGTTCCCGCATGCGCATGCGCATGTGGAACGCGGCCGCGCTCACGGTTCGATTGCATGACAGTCATCGTGCGCACGCGTACAGAACGCTGACGCCCATCTCAACCGACGACTCAATCACTGCCCCCGTCCCTGGAGCACATGCTCTGCGTCCAAACGCCCATCGAGCGAGATGAAGACATGCGGGGAGGACCCTGTGGGCGGGCGCAGCCCGTGCGGCGGTGATGAACACGTCGAGCGAGGACAGGCCACTGCCGCCGAGGAGCGCCACCGCGTTCTCGAACAAGTCGGCGAGATTGACGGCGGAATCTGGAGCACGCGTCCGACTGCGCGACGGACGTCGAGGCTAGCGATGCGTCGGCCGGCGAGATCCCCTGGCGACTGAGATTCATGGCGGCATCAGTTCGTCTCCGATGCGCATAGGATCCTTGTGCACCAGGGCGGACTCGATCGTGGACCTCATCCCAACGCTTGTTGTACGTCAACGCCCCTCAGGATCAGAGTGCACGGGCGAGTTTGGTAGGACCGTTGACGATCCCCGGGAGAAGGCCGCGTATGGGGAGGGCATCAGCCTGCGCCGGTGGGAGGCGGATTGCCCGCTGGGAGGGGCGTCCGCGGAGGAGCGGGCGAGTGATGCTAAGCCCTGTCCCTGCCATACTCAGAATGCCGGTTCGTGTCCGGTCATATCCCTCGCGGCCGCCTTCCTCGCGTCCGGCGCGAAGTATGGTGGCCGATGCGGACGAACGCCACAATGCTGCCGCACGAGGCGGCCTGCCTATTACGCCTCCGTGCGGTCAGATCCCGCCCGTGGCAGGCCGCGGCCGACAGCGAGATTGCCTCGGACGGCGAACGAATCTGAGTGCACGATGGCGCGAGATCCATGCCCTGCAGGAATGGAACGCGTTGTGCGAACAATGGGGGGCGCGGTCTCGAGCGGGAAACGGTGCTCACGATTCCACATAGGGCGCGAGAGGGCGCGAAGTCCTGCTTTGATCTGCGACCGCTCTGCGTCGTTGGAGGACTGTCGGGGTTGCGGGCAGCGCAGAGCTCGTTCATGCCGAAGACTTGACCCGCTGTGTGTTTCAGCCCGGTTCCCAAGGAGAGCGTGCAGGCCGCAGTACGCGCAGGGCAGATGCCATGGGCGGCCTCTGTGACAGTCGACGGACTGCGACGAGGGCCAAGTGGTTGGAAAGCCGGGCGCAAGTGATCGCTGTAGGTCCATATTTGAGAGCAGCCACAGCCACGTGGCCCATCTCGGCAGCTCCCGGACGCGCGCCCAATGTTTCAGCAGCGCGTTCTGCGCTGTGGCTGCACCCATCTCCCTCCCCATTCCTCCTCTGGGCCACGCGCTCTTGCCTCCTGCGCCATGCCTCTCTCTGCCGCGCAGAAAACAGCGATTGAGGAGGTGATACGCGCCATCACCAGCGCCTCCAGCCGCCGCGCGAAACGGCGACTCGCGGACATGTTCTTGGAATTGGTGAACAGAGAGTCTTGGCCAGAGTACTACGAGGCATGTCCGCCCCCTTTGCGCCCTTGTCACCGTCTTGCTCACATTTGTGTTCTGCAGGTGATCCCTCAACCTCGCTGCATCAACGGTGTGAAGGCCAACTTGGCACAAAACAAATACAAGAATGCCCTGGACGCGTTCCAGGATCTGAACTTGGTGTTCCTCAACGCGCTCTACTACAACGAGCCGGGTAGCCAGATCTCCAAGGATGCTGCCACACTTAAGGTGAGTCTCTGCCCTGTTTGTCACGTATACACCCCTGGTGCGAACCACATGCCGCTAGGGGATGCTGGAGAGCGAATGGCGGCAGCGCTCCGTCCTCCCCACACCGCCCACGTCAGCCCCCTCTTCGTCCGCGCAGAAGGTGCACGCTCAGAAGGAGCAGCACGAACGTGCCGCAGCGCCCGCAACTTCCGCCAAGTCCTCCTCGCAGAGCGCGCCTCAAACTCAGAAGGCGCTGTCCAGCACCCCCGCGCCCGCGGCGATGAACGTCGCCCCCACGCCACCGCGCCCGCCGCAGCCCACAGAGGCAGCCGCTGCACCGCGCTCCCCTGAACGCGCCGCGTCCCCGGACGTCGACGTGGACGTTGGCGGGTCGCCGGAGCCCGAGCTCGCCGCGCCCGGCGGCACGCGCGACAGCGAAAGCGACGAGATAGTGCAGCAGCTCGAGAAAGGCCTCCCGCGGTGGGAGGGATTTGCGGACGCAGGCTGGGCAGAAGACCTGGACGCGGTGAGTTTCCCGGCGTGGCTGCGTGTTTGGCACGCGCCCCTCGGGCCGCGATTGAACGCACACGGCAGGAGCGCATGCTGGACATTGTCGTCACGATCTCCAAGTATAGAGACGAAAGGTGAGCTCCGATCCTTGGCTGGGCCGCGTTTGGCGCATATTGAGCCCGGCTGCAGCGATTCCCGGCTCGCGGTCAGTCTGGAGGCAATACCGGAGGAGACGACCATCCCGGACCTGTCCTTTAATGTAAGACGGTTCCCATTCTTGCGATTTCTGGGACGCGCTAACCCCCCCCCCCCCTCTTCTCGCAGTTCCCGCTCTCCCTACGCCTGGTGGAGGTAAATTGCTCATGCCGGCTATTGGTGCGGCACACGGGAATTGACACTGCAGCAGAGCCGTGCACGGATGCGGTACTATGAGTCGTCCAAGGCGTTCGACAAGGAGATGTCCCAGCTCTTCCTGAAGGCGCGCAGGTGGTATGAAGTGGGCACCGAGCCGTATGGGAACGTGCTCGTGCTGCAGGTGCGCCCGGCACACGCGTGCCCTCCCCCCTCCCCGGTCGGTTCTCCCGTCTGACTCGACTGGGCTTTTACGGCAGAGACTCTACCACGCCCTCACGTCCCGCAACCCCCCACAGCCCCCGTACAGCTCCCCCACGCGGTTTGCGGGGCTCGTCGCGGGCCCGGGTAATGCGAAGCCGCTGCATGGGACCGACGGCGAGAACGGAGTGACGATGTTCCGCGTCCCCGTCAAGGACAGGAGGTTCTTGGACGAGGTCAGTTTCAAGGGCTGGACCGTACGCTGCGCGGACTGGCTCCACCTAAGCAACCCGGACGACCCGAGCAGGCCCATCGTCGGCCAGGTCTTCAAATGCTTTGAGTACACTGATGCGTGAGTGTCCGTGTGGTGGGGAAGTGGGGAAGGCTGACTTTGCTGTAGTCAGAAGAAGGGACGGCTCGGTGTCAGCGTGTCTTGGTACTACCGGCCTGAGCAGGTCGGTACCGGTTTGCGCCGTGCAGCCACCGCCTACTGACCGAGGGACTGCCTTGACCGTCAGACATTCCATCCCGCAAGTCGTCAGTTCTGGGAAAAGGAGGTGCTCAAGTCGAGTACGTCCCCGCCCCACCGACACAGCATACATTCCTGACCTTCCGACCTCAGGCCACTTCGCGGACCACCCGGTTGAAGACATCATCGAGAAGGTCGCGTGCCAGTTCACGGCGCGACACCTGCGCGGGCGGCCGCGCCCGCCGTTCTGGTACCCCGGCTGGCCGCTGTACGTGTGCGACTCGCGGTACAACGACCGCGAGCGCGTGTTCGTCAAGATCAAGAACTGGAACTCGTGCATTCCCGAGGAGGTCCGCAAGCGCGCGGACTTCATGCCCATCTACCCGTTCGAGCGCCCCGTCGTCCCCCACGCCCGTCCCAGCCCGTTCCTCCTCGCGCACGGCAAGCTGCCTGGCCCCGGCGGCCTGCTTGACACGAGCGGGCGCCCGGAGGGCGCGGCGACCGGAGCTGCGGGGACCCGCGGCGGCGCGGCGGCGGGGGCCGAGCAGGAAGGGACGGCCGCGACCCTGGCGAGGAAGCGGCCCCAGCGGAAAGCGGCGGCAAAGGCGGACGCGGAGCGCGCGGGCTCGCTCGGCCTGAAGATCGCGCCCGCGACGCCGGTGCAGCGCACAGGCTCGGCGCAGGGGTACGCGGCGCACGCGTACGCGCAGCCCCATTCGCAACAGCAACAGCAGCAGCAGATGCAGATGCAGCCGCAGGAGGACAGGTCGATCATCGCCGCCGCGGGGGGCGCGGCGGCGCTGAACAACGCGACGGCGGAGGAGCTCCCGGCGGAGACTGGTACGTTTGTGTTTCGCCTGTGCGTCCGCGTGGGTGTTCGCTCGGTGCTGACGCGGCCGGGTCCGGATGCGCAGCGCGGCACTTTGACCGCGACCCGGAGACGAACGAGGTGCTGTGGTTCGCGGCGCCGCCGTTGGACATCGTGCACCCGCCGCCGCCGCGGCACAGCCTGCAGTACCTCGCGTTCCTCGCGCGCAAGCGGAAGCGGGCGCTGCAATCTGGCGCGGAGGACGCGCCGCGAGCCGCGAAGAAGCGGAAGATGCCTCTGACGGTGACGGAGGTGCTGCAGGCGGCGTTGAGGGAGCATGGGCTAGACTCTGTCCCGGTCTCGAGCGCGGAGGCGTAGTTCTGTGCCAGTGGGTGGTGGTGAGCGTGGAGCTGTTGTGGCGATGTATTTGATCGTACAGTGTAGTACTTGTATATTTGTACGGTCTTCCTGTGTCTAATCTGGATGGTAGTACACAATGGCCCATGTAGCAGCATCACAGACCATACATGGAGAATTAACGAGCGGAGTGATCTGACGAGAGTTGAGCTATCCCGCTGTAGACCAGGGCTGTATTGTATATATTGTAGATGAAGATGCCGCGCCCGGGAGGCCGCGTTGAGCATGGGGTGCACTCAGCCTTGTCAGTCTCGAGCTCGTTGGCCTCGTCGCTCTATGAGCGCCGAGCGTCGATGGATTCTATCGTGCTTGTATTGCACGGCCTTCCGCTCAATCGTGGATCCCTACTACATGTAGCACGCTACAGTTGAGACGGTCAGCAGTGTGCGCAAAGCAAACATGATGGATGATCAACGAGAGACCTGACTCTTTCTGTAGAAACTGAACGGAGATAGTGATAAATTAATGACACTACATTGAGGGGCTACTTGAACCGCGAATCCATGCCCATCTTCGCGATCTTCTCGACCTCGGCCTCCGTCAGCCCGAGTCCAAGCGGCGGCAGCGCGAGGAGCATCGCGTACTCCCCGAGCAGCGAGTTGCGGAACGGCAGGATGTCGTCCGTCTGCCAGTCCAAACCATCCCTTCAGCAAACCCCCGGACCACGTAGGACGAGTGAGAGACGGGTGGACTCACGCAGATCGCGACGGGGTGGTCGTGGGCGAGGTAGTAGCGGAGGTGGTGCGCGTCGAGCGTGGGCACGGTCTTGCAGAGCAGGTTCGAGGAGAGGCAGATCTCGACGCACATCTCCGCCGTGTGCACGATCCGCTTCGCGGCGCCGTCGAGGAACGTCGCGTGCCCGAGCCGGTCGGGCTGAAAGGACAGCAGCTGCAGCGTCTCCGCGGCGGGGCACTCGGACACCTGGAGGACGGATAGGAAGGGTGAGCGTTCGGTACGGTATGGTGGGCTCAAGGAGGATGTATACCTCCGCGATGTGCAGGGTGACGCCGAGTCCAGCCTCCTTCGCTTTCCGGAAGTGCTCCGCGAAATCATCCACGTTCCCCGCCTGAATCACATACCGCGTTCAGCATCGATGTCTTACTCCCGACGGACCGCACACCGAGACTTACCGTGGGGTCCCCGCAGAGGTCGACGCCGACGACGCGCCGGCCGGCCTGCTTCAGCGCGACGGCGACGTCGACGCACTCCGCCGCGGTCGCGCGGTCCATGCGCCGGTCGAGGCTGACGATGAGGGCCGCGCGCTCGGGCGGGTACCGCTCGAGCTCGTCCAGGACGGCCTCGACGTACGCCCGGCGGGACATCGCGGGCGTCGCGCGGGGCGTGCTCCGGAGCTCGAGGTACGCCGCCTGGGCCTGCGCACCCCCAGAGCCGGGAGAGGGGGCGAGGAAGAAGTCGAGGACGGCGCGGGCGGCGCGGCGGAGCGCGGCGGGCGTGGCGGTGAGCGCGTAGATGGCGGGGAAGAGCCCGAAGAAGTCGTGGAGCTCGCCGAGCTCGACGCCGTGCTGAAGCCGCGCGATGCCCGCGGCAACGTCGTCTGGGAGCGGCACGTCTGGGAAGGAGGAGGAGGAGGATCGGGCGAAGTCGGCGGCGAGGGATTGTAGGACGGGGAACGGGATGGAGCCGTTGAGGTGCGCGTGCAGCTCGGCCTTTGGGAGCTGTTGGAGGAAGGCGAGTTGGGCGGGCGTGAGGCTCGCGAGGGCCGCTGCGGCTGGGCCTGCGACGACATGCGACATCGTGAGGTCGGGTAGGGGAGATGAGTTCTATGGCGGCGAGAGGTACCGTTGGAGGTTGTGTCGGACTATGACTCGAATGCGTCCGCGTTGGCTGTGTAAGATGGGACGGCGTAGATGAAGCATGTGGATGTTTCTCAGGAGACACGGCGGCACGCACTGGGCAGAAATCGCGTCGGGGAGAGAGATGGACGGAGGCCGAGGTTGGCGATCCACGACACACCTCCGGATCCCCGGTCCGCCGTCCGGTATGGGCGTCTACCGAGCTCTCAAAGTCGCTCTCTGCCCACCACCATCCTCTCTGCGGGGACCTGCTCCACTGCTCGAGGCTCATATTAAGCGCAAATACAACGCACTGCACCGAGTAAGCCATGATTGGCCCTGATATCCCCGCGCATCTGCTCGCAGGCTCCTCGTCCCGGAACGAGGAGGAGACATCCGACCAGGAGGAAGGGCCCGCACCCATCGGCCCCGAGATCCCAGCACACATCGCAGCCCCGGCACAGTCCGCGACCCCACCCCGCCCGTCACCGGCTGCACAGGCGGAAGAGGAAGAAGAGGACGAAGACGACTACGTGCCGGCGCTCCCGCCAGACCTCGCCGCTGCGCGCGCGACGACGGCGAAGAGGGTGATTGGGCCTGCGCTCCCGCCGTCGGTGGCGGGACCGCGGTACGAGGAGGAGGAGGAGGATGACGACGACGTGGGGCCACGGCCGCTCCCGGAGGGGTATAAGCTCCCGGAGAAGGACGGCGTGCAGGAATTCTTGGAGAGGGAGGAGCGGAGGAGGAAGCAGGTCGAGGTATGTTATGGTTTCGTTTTGGATCGAAGGCGGAGGACTATCGTTCCTCCGGGTGCAATGCTTCGTTGTCCAGTCGGCATGTACGCAGCACTGACGCGTGAATCGACAGGAAGCGTCGAGACCAAAGGCACCACAGCGGGAGGAGTGGATGCTCGTTCCCCCATCCTCATCTGACCTCCTAGGTTGTGAGTGTCTACATCGGCACCGTTCAAACCCATCGTACTGACCACCCTCACAGCTATCGACCCCACCAAGCTCACGCGACCACGTCAATTCGCTCGCACTGCTCAACCATCTCGGAACTCTGACACGTCTCTGTGGACGGAGACTCCGGCCGAGCGACAACAGCGAATAGCTGACGAGGTCGCCGGAAAGCGGCGACGCGCCGCTGATGTCGACCCGTCGGACGAGGCAGACCTTGACGCGAGGAAGAGACGGAGGTACGAGGAGGAAGTCAGGAGAGGCGTTGAGGAGCACACGGTACGTGCCGTTATGCTCTGTGCATTCTCAGTCATTCATCACGCGGCGGAACTGTAGAAAAAGGTCCGTGGTGGGACGCTCCTCGAGCAGCATGAGCGCGTGTCAACCGCGAAGGATGCCGAGAAGGCGAAGAGTGGGGACATGGACGAGCCGCCCGCGATCTGGGACCACGGCAGGGACATGTCGCTCGGGGGCGGCTCCTGGACGACAAGACGCGGGACAAGTTCATACGGGAGGCGAGGGGGCTGGGCGACAGGTTCGGGTCGGGCAAGAGCGGCTTCCTGTGACGGTCCTGGCCACATATTGTGCGCCGCCGGACGCGGACGTTGTACTCTACTTGTACTCTTGTCATCCGCAGTCGGTGTATGTGTGTGTACACTTCGAGAGCTCGCTCTCGCGCGCGGGCCCGCTCACGCACCCATCCGCCGGTAACTCGTCGCGGGTTCACACCGAGTCCGGGATGACGAGCGCGTCGGGTGGCCGCATACCGTTCACTTGCAGCATGACGGAGTCAGGTGATAGGAGACCAGTCGCGTATTGCGCAACAAACGCGTGGATTTGAGGACGAGCGTGACGCGGACGAGTCGGGTGGGAAGAGTACCGGAGAGTCGCGATCGACTGAGCAGCTGCTCGATGGACGCGACGCGGAGTGCGCCGCCAGAAACATGCGCGCCGGGCCGGGGAATGCGGGTAGCCGGGGCGCGGGAGGAGCGCGTTATAGCCTCCCGTCCTCCTCAGTCCGACACTCACTCACCCTCTCTCTCTCTCTCCCTCACCGCACCACCCCGCACCCCTCCTCCCTCTCACAACAACGCAACATATGGCGGACCGTCTCGCGCAGGTAGCAGGCCACCTCTCGAACACGTACAGCCGCGGGCTGCTCGCGGGCGAGGTCGCCATCGTCACAGGTCCGTCGTCTCGGCTCGCCTGCCGTCGCTGACGGTGGCAGTTGAAGCCTGCATGCTCACGAACGCTCTTTTTTGCGCCGTGCAGGGGCCGCCCAGGTGAGTTTGGGTCAGGACGCGTCGCGCACGGGGCAGGCACCCGAGCGGGACTGGTGGTGATGGTGATGGGCCGCTCACGCGTGGTGGCCGCTTGCAGGGCATCGGCCGGAGCGTCGCGCTGCTGTTCGCGAAGGAGGGCGCGCGCGTCGTCGTCACCGAGTGCGTGGACTCCGTCCGCCCCTGAGCGTGCGCTGAGCTGACCGACGGAACTGCCCCCCTTTCCGCTCGCTCCTGCACGCGTCTGTGCGCTTGCACGTGATTATGCGCGCTGCGTCAACGTGCTGCTGCCGTGCAGCCTGGACGAGAAGAAGGCGCAACTCGTCGTAGACGAGATCAAGCTCGCGGGCGGGGACGCGCTCGCGGTCGGCGGAGACGTCGGCGCGGACGACTTCCCCGAGAAGGTCATCTCTGCGACGATCAGGTGCGTCTCGGCCGCATGCTTTCTCGCGAGCCGGACGCTCACGCGCGCTGCAGCAAGTACGGGAAGATCAACCACATCGTGAACAACGCGGGGTTCACGTACGACCGGATGCTGCACACCACGCCGGACGATGCGTTTGACATCATCCTCCGCGTGCACGTCCGCGCGCCGTTCCGGCTCATCCGCGCCGCCGCGCCGCATCTGAGAATCAAGGTGAGTGCTGTCTCGGTCTTCGCGCTGTGCTACGGTCGCGCACGGGCTTGCGCTGATGGTGTACCTGCGCGCGCGCAGGGGAACACGGAGAACCGGTCGGTGATCAATGTGTCGTCGACGTCGGGCCTGCACGGGAACGTGGGCCAGGCGAACTACGCGGCGGCCAAGGCGGCGGTCATCGGCCTCACGAAGACAATCTGCAAAGAGTGGGGCCCGTTCGGCGTCCGCGCGAACACCGTCGCGTTCGGCTTCGTGCAGACTAGGTGCGCCTCTCCCCCCTTGTCGCGGCTGCGTGTAGGAAGGGCGTTCGTGCGCTGACAGGACGTGCGTGGGCGGATAGGTTGACGGCGCCGAAGGAGAATGGCGAGTCCATCGAGGTCGGCGGGAAGAAGGTCGCGCTCGGCATACCCGGCCAGACGAAGGGCCCCAACCCGTTCGCAGCCATCCCGCTCGGCCGCGCCGCGACGCCCGACGAGGCTGCCGGCGGTGTCCTCTTGTGCGTCCGCCCGCCGACCATCCTCGCGCTTGCTTGCGTACTGACGAGGGCCTGTGCGCAGCCTCGCGTCGCCCCTTGCCTCCTTCGTCTCCGGCCACACGCTCGAGGTGACGGGCGGTGCGGGCATCTGAGCAAGCGTATGCACGACTCGGAGGACGCTCGCGCTTGCATGTGTGCCTGCGGGACGGCCGGACCTTGTACACTGTACATTTACTACCTACCGAATGGCGACGCGTTCCCCATTCTGCGGCGCGGTGCGCGCGTGAGCCTAAACGACAGATCTCGGGCGCGACGAGGTTGCTGTCGACGTCAGCTTTCAGGCCTCGGGCCTCAGGGTCCACCCCGGCGGCCGCGTACGGGTGTTGGACAGCTCGGGCTGGGGACCGCAGGGTGCGGTGCGGCGGCGCCTGCGCGTGCTCGTACGTTGTCCGGCGTGGACTCCGTGCTCCGGCGGCCCTGTGCTCACGACGCTGCGCACAACGCGTACGGGCTGGCGCAGGACGCTCTGCTGCGACGAATGAGAGATCCGACACTTGAGTTGGATCGTGAAGGGAGGGGGGAGGCGCTCGTCGACGACTTCGTGCCAATCATGAAGATGGGGAAGCAGCCAGCGGGTGCGCCAGAACCCATCCGATGTCGAACAGAACGTCGGGCAACTGCAGAGCATCATGCGCCCGCCGCCATGTACACAATCGACAAATGCGATACGAAGGTCCGACCGTGGTGACAATTCACCCAAGTAGAGAATATACTAGAAGTGAACATTGCCGACTACTCACCGTTGCTGACCAATGTGGACCGAACATGACATGATGGCAGTCGGTCTTTCACTTCTTGACGACATGGGCAGATTGGATAGACGCACTTGCGTACGATGGACCCGGAACCAGCTGCAGCACAGCACCGCCGTCGCAAGCCGGCACGTGCACACGTCTAGTATAACTTACACTGGCGTCCCCGACCTTGGCCAGGCAGCTCCTGTCCCAGGCCAGTCTGAGTGTCCTAGACATTACCGGGCGGGCCGCATGTACTCAGTTGCGGCTGTGATGTCGCCACGACGTTCAGCTTTGTGTTTGTCTCACGATGCATCATCAAGTTTCGAAGCACACCGACTGCGAGGGGCGGCGCAGGCAGGACTCAGTAGTCAAACGTCGACGTCACGCCGACGGCCGTCTTTCCGCGGCCGGTGTGATCAAAGGAAGACAGAACAACAATGATGCACGATGCGTGATGATGCATCACGCTTCCTGAGCTCTTGTTCGCCCTGGAGGTTGCGGCGAGGCGCGCACACCGGAGAGCTGCGTGCTGGAGATCTGAGACTGAGCACTGAGTACTGAATAGCAGACTCTGAGCACCAGTACCGAACATGATCAAGCAGCGGTCGACCGTGATCTGCCTTCGCACATGAGACCCGAATGACGTGGGCGTGTGGTACGACCGTGACCATCTCACTAGTCCCCATTCGACACAGCAAGTGCGTGCTCGCACCTGTCAAGCATCGCCAGACCAGCGCGCCCGTGTCCTCCCTCCACACCATACTCATCACCACACATCGCACGGATGACAGAAAGGAGCGCATGCGTGGGCGTGTACTCGCTGCGGACGCTAGCGTTAGGGTTCGGAGGAAGATTAGGGGGGGCGATGGGTACGTATGATACAGTGGGCTGCGTACGGACTGGCGTGAGAGGAGACGATACGGAGCGATGGAATGGGGTGGAATGAGAGAGGGCAGACGGACGTGGAAGGCATAGCAACGCGGAAGGCAAACCAGGAACATGGAATAAGGACGAAAGGCATAATAAGGCGTATGGTGGATGGCGAAAGAGCAGAAAGGCACGAGCGAAGAAGGGCGACGAAAGCGAGCGGGCGACAGCGCGCGCGCGCATAATAATACGGCTCCGGCTCCGTAGTACGCGAACATGGGCAAAGGTGGCGGCGTGGACAAGTGTGGAAGAAAGGGTGTGGTGGGGTAAGTGGGGGATGGGGGAGTGGGGGAAGCGGGCAAAGGGGGAGAGGCAGTAGCGGAGTAGCGGTAGGGGATACAGAGGCCGGGCCGGAAGGTACAAACGTGGACTGTGAGAGAGCGAGCTAGCGAGGGGCTAGGGGCCGGGATGCGGACGGACCGAGCCGAGAGGTGTGTACGGTATGTATGCATGCGAGCGACACGCGAAGTCAACAACAGAAGAGGGGGGAACGGCAGGCAGCAGCGACAACGGCAGCAGAAGCACCAGCGGCGAGGCATCACGCCCGAGCGATCGCGCGAGGGCCTGGGAAGGGAATGCGGGCCGTGGATGGGCCCCCACTGAGACCGCCACCTGCTTATGGACTGGTGCGCGGCCGTCTGGGAGGCCCGTATTCCGAGCGGGAGCGATCCAACGGGAACCGACCGCGGTGTGCTGCCCATGGCGCCGGCGCGTATAAATTAAATAACAAAACCGGGAGCGTCTTCATCTTCCATCTACACGAGCAGCCAGCGTCCTCGTTTCCCTTTCCGGTCTCCGGGTCCTGGTAGCATGGCTTGTGTGGAGGTATGGTGGTGGTGGATATGGGTGATGGTGGTGGTGTGTGCGGGAGTCCAGTGCCGGTGCGTAGTAACAGATGTGTGTTGTCGTCGTGGAGGAAATGGTGGCTAATGTCCATGTCCGGTCCCTGATCACGGTCCCCGCCCCCCGCCCCCACGGGCCTCCAACTCGCGCGAGCACTTGGCGATCGTCGTCGAGCGGGGCCACAGGGACGGGCGGGAGGGCACTTGGGCTCGGCGCGCAGCCACGTAGCCAGCGACGAGGGCATGCCGCCGGTTGGGGGCGCGCGGGCCCGGGCCGCCACGCGCGATCAGAGCATGATTTCGCGGATCTGCACATACAGGGCGGGAGGATAGGGGCCGGGCAAGTTGGGGCAGGCGGGAGGGAGGGAGGGAGAGCGCGCGGTCAGCATTTAGTGAACACCACCGCCGATCATGATGGGGAACCGACGACCGACCGGCGCAATCAACCGGACGCGCGACACGCCCGCCAACACCAACGCGAGCGCTAGCGGAGCCGTCCAGGACCGGACGGGCGCCACGGCGATGGTGGTGGTGGGCGCGCGCAGGTGACTGTGCGAGCCAAGAAGGCCGGCCGGTCTTTAGAGCGATACCGCACGGACGGGTACTCACATTTTTGCTGATGATCGTGCTGCAGACAGCGCGCCACGGTTGCACAGGGGCGCGGGTTCGGTCGAATTCGAGATGGCGAGGAAGATCGGGGACGGGAGGGGCGCGCGCGCGACGTTCCAGAGAAGGACGCGAGGGAAGCCGCAGGCAGGGGCGCGCGTGGAAGGGGCCAAGGGAGGGAGGGACGGGTACGGCGCCACGGTGGACGGAAGGACCGGAACCGGATTCGGATTCGGGATCGGTTTGGATGCGTTTGTAGGCGTCCGAGGAGGAGCGCGCGCGGACGGGGCAAGTGCGGCCAAGATTTGTCGGAACCACCGGGAGAACAGAGCAGGTCATGACGAGTTACATCAGCGGTCACATCTCTGCGGGACGGAACGAGACGATGGAAAACCCAAAGCGGAAAGCGAAAGTGAATGAAAGGCGGGAAAGGAAGAACTACGTGTGCCATAGGACCAGAACAGAACGACGCGACAATGGATATGGACAGGGCTGATGCGAGGGCGTGATAGATAATGATAGCGTGAGACGGCGGGAGAAGATGTCGGCGAAAAACCACCGGCCATTAATAAGGATACAGCGTCGATGGGTAACCAGAGAATCAACAGGCGAGGGAATCATGATGGCGTGCGTGAGGTAGACTTAGATCAACGCCGCCGTTTGCAGGCTTTGTCGTAGAATTATGCTGAAGGAAGACGGTGCGAGTGTAAGCACCATTGCGTCGTAGTGCAGGACCAAAGGTGCCAAAATATGGACAAGGGAAAGGGACCAGCCAAAAGAGAGAACAGGAACACTCACTCTGTAGGCGTCGGTTAGTCAGCTGAATGCGTGGGAGGGCGCAGTAGACGTACCTTCTACAGCAGCCATGACCACCCGAAGCATGGCCGTATCCGTCGCAGTCGTTACACTGATGTGAGAGCGGTTCAATATATGCACCGTTCGGGTACCTCGGGGAAGCCGTCTGCGCAAAGTAAAGAGAGGGTTCTTTACGTACTGGATGTAGATCTCCCTCTCCTTCGCATTCGCCTTCTGGGCGAGTCTTGCGAATCGTTTCCTGAAGTACTCACGCCCCGCCTTTGCGTCGGCCGCCTCACCATCATAATCCTGATATTGCTCGGTTAGCATACGAAGACGCAGTGGAGCTAGAAGAGGTCGAGCGTGCGCACCGGGAAGAAGTTCCTGATGTCAGAATGTTGCACTTTCCTCTCGAAGAGATCGTTCTTGTTGAGGAACAGAATCTAGATCGATCGTTAGATCCCCATGAATGGTCGTTTGCACGGGGGTAGTATACTCACGATGGACGTCTGCTTGAACCATTGCGAGTGACATATTGAGTCCCAAATCGTCATCGCGTCTTGCATTTGGTTCTGTGGAGATGTCCAGTCAATCGCCACGTCGCCAGCTCCGCAATCTGATTACATACCGCATCCTTGTCTTCGACCAGACACTGATCGAAACCACTCAAACTGACGAGGAACAGTATGCTCGTGACATCCTGGAAGCAGTGGATCCACTTCCGTCGCTCGCTCTTCTGCCCGCCAACGTCCACCATGAGCATCTCATGATCCCGGAGGGTGAAGACGGTCTCGGTGATTCCGATTGTCCGTGCACGGGCGTGGACAATATCCTGCTCATTTGGCTGGTAGGCAGGGTCGAATAACCTATCCAGGTCGGAGAAGTAGTAGATCAAGCTGTGCGGGGTTTGATCAGCGCCATTCACGTAAGCCCGTGTTGAGCACAGCTGGCTCACTTTTCGGGAAGAGCAGCCTCGTTGCCTCGCGAGTATGCGGCCTGGACGTTGGGGTCCTCCCATAGTCGCCGGAGGATGTCGCGGTACTCGATGGGGAAGGGCTCACCATCCTTGATGTCGGACGCGTCCTGGACGATCTGGACGAGGTCCTTGTTCTCGTCGGCGACCTCGAGCTCCATGTCCTCCATGGCGTCGATGACGTTGCTGAGGCCGTGGGTGAGGTTGTTGAAGACGAGCTGGCGGTAGGACTCGATCTCTTGTGATGAGAAGGGAACGCGGTGGATGAGGCGCATCTGCTTGAGGATGGTGGACTTGCCGGAGTCTCCGGAGCCTAGCAAGAGAACCTGGGAGAGGTTGTGTGAGCGATTTTGTGGCGAATGCGCGCATGGACATACCTTGACCTGCTTTTGCATCTTGAGCTTAGCCTGCAGAATGCATAGTGAGAACACGATGTGAGCTAGAGATATAGGTGCTGTACTTGCCTCCTTGAGACTCTTCTCGGCCTCTCTGTGCAAACGCTTCTCCTCTTCGCTAATCTCGACCGCACCGGAAGACATGCACGCGCCCATGGTGTAAGAGGAAAGGGAGGGAAAGGAAAGAATGCAAGGTGCGAGCGGTGCAGACCGAAGGCTGAGCGTGAGCGGCCGGGGTGGAGAGAAGGGCGTCAGAAAGGGAGCAGCTGGGAGAAGATCAAGAAGGGGAGGTAGAGTGATGGGAACAACATCTGTTGTGAGCTACGCGCGCGGTGGGGACAGGTGACAGGGGACACTCACAGGGAAAGGAGAGACGGCCTGGCGACCTGCGGAGGGCGCGGCGAAGGACGGCGTCGAACGACGGGGACGACGGCGGAGGGGACGGGGACGGGGGAGGGGGAGGGGGAGGAGGAGAGTTGAGTAGTTGTACGCGATTCGCCTCTTGCACACCGCTCGTCAACAGACGCCCGTCCACGATCCTCTCGCGCCGTTTGCATATCGGAGTTTGAACAAGTGCTAGTTCTCGGTCAACAATCCTGACGCGGAGCCTGAATGGTGGTAACAAGCCTCCGCCCTGAACGCCGCAAATTCGATCGGGAGAGAGTCGCGATCGGGCCATGCGCACGGCCGAGGACCGTAATCTCAACGCTAATTGCTTCCACCCGCCGTGTCCGCCTCCCAGTCCTCCGTGTCCGACCCGACCACAGTCGGAACACCGAATGATTTAGGACAGCCTTTGGTCGAACGCGCGAGCATTCACGTCCTCCTGCGACCGCTCGGCTAGTCTCCTTCGGCGTTCATACGGCCCCAGCTGCCGGGTCATCCAGTCGCACTCCGTCCCGCCGCCTGATCTCCTTTCATTTCGCTTCCAATTTCTGCTCGTGATGCCCGTCCATCCGCCCGGCCTCCCCATCCTCGTCCATCTCCCGTCCTGCGATCCGACGACGCGTTCATTCGCTTCCCGACGTACTTCGTCGTCCCAGGACTAGCGCATCCCCCACCCCCGCACTAGCGCGCCGGCACAACGTCGCTTCAACCACTCGCCCCCCTCGGATCCCACAAGATGCGCGCCCGCAGAACGCATGATCTCCAGCCGCCATGTACACAGTGTTGACAGACGGGCACCACGACGACGACAGCACCCGGCGCGCGCCGCCCCCCGCCATGCAGTGCCGTGCCCACGTCCCAGATGAACGTCCTAAACACCCCCTCCCGCGATGCAGGCGCATCAGACACCCGCCAACTGAGCGGGCTATCAGTCTTCTGACAGTCGCGACTCGCCCGCTTGCGCTCAGAGACTCGCTGAGACTCGCGCTCGAGCCCGATTGGCAAGGGCCGCGAGCTCCCGGGCGGCCGCACGAGGTCTGGGGGCCCGCTGAAAATGTGTAGCAGGTTCCTGGTTGCCTCCCTTACCCGCTACACGAGGCTCGCGACGGAGCCCGGCGCTCCCTCGCACACTGCAGTGTGTAACGGCAATTATCAACGTCGAGCGCTTCTCGCGCGGCCGCGAGCGTCGGGGTGCTCTCGAACCCGCCCGAAACCCCGTTTGGGGCTTGACTGTACCGTGTAGTACGGCACCGCGCTCGGAGCTTGGGCGAGGTGACGTTCACTGTTGTTGCAGATCATGGCTCAGGGCATTTCGCCTCGCGGCTCCCAGTGATCGCCCGAATGAAACGTGGCTATTTGCTAGGCGAGCGAGCTATGACATATATTCCGTGCCCCTTGCAACGGTATAGTCATCGCTAAAATGCGTGTCCTCTCTTAGCCCATGCAATGTATCTCCTGCCTATTAGCTCACACGGCGCGGCAAATCCGGATAGCCATTGTGGCGTCTTGGAACTATGCAACGCTCGGCGACGCTCGCGCTTGATCGTTTCATCTCTCGCACACGCTTCGAATTCTGCCGCCGGAGCTCGGCCGCCTTCCTCTCGAGAAGCCAGGACGTTCCGAGCGGCACCGTGGGCGTCGACGTCAACGTCCATTTCGTCTGCCACTTTGAACGTACTGCTGTCCCTACTACCCCCGCGCGTACAGGTCGACCGTGCGGTTTGCACCGCTCGGGACCGGACACAGTACCTATCCCGGGGCGCCGATCCGACGCCGCAGTGCTTTGCGGGGCCGCTCTGGATATCAGAGCCGTGCGCCGTGCGGTGTACTCTGTAGACGCCACCTTTGTGTGTGTTTGTGCGCGCGCGACGCCCACAAACGGGCTGCACAGGTCCTGTCGACGCCGAATCAAAGCTTCTCCTCCCGCACGGGAATACCATCGGCGGCAGAGGGGACGCCCGCCGGGCTTTGATGCCCTTACTGCCCTCTGCAGGGCGGCGGCAGGCGAGTCGCTCAGTGCTGCTGCGCGTTATGGACACCGAGCGTCCATCTGGCATTGATGTGCCCGGAGGTGGAAAAAACGGCGCGCTGCAGGCGAGCGGCCCCGGGGTACATGTGCACAGGTGGTTGGAGGTGCGTCGTGTATTGTTCGGGGTGTCATGTCCGGAACTGTGAGCTGCGGCCCAGTTGAGAGTCACCGAGGAGCCTCCGGCCTTACCTCGAAATTATGGCGCATGCGCTCACGAGCTGCTAAGGCCGGGGCTGGAGTTGACGATTGCATGCGCTCGCCGTGTGGCACCTCCCCCCCCGCCCGGACGTAAGATGATCCAAGTGTAGATGTGAGGGCGGACAGCATCAGTGATTTATACTGTTCGGATGCGGGGCACATATCGGACTACGTCCTCGTCTTTTTACCAGCGCGTCAGTGTACGCGGTGCGTGCGTCTTGTCGAAGGGCCGAGTGGTCCCAAGATGCTCAGCGATTGCTGAAAACTTGCGTTCGGTCTTCCCGGACGTCCGCGTTGGGATTTTTGCTAACATCTGTCGCAGAATGAAGTGCGGACATTTGTCAACCTGTCCACTGTCCGAAGACATCGGCCACGTGAATGACAGATGGCACTTTAGTTTTGCAGACCTCAATTGGTAAAGTGATATTTAGCTCGTATTTTGATCCGACTTCTGTATCGTTGATCTTTCACTAGCTGGTGGGGTTTGCGTGAGTCCACATGGTGTCAGGTCCAGATCGTATGCTGAAGCGCTCGCTTGACGCTGGTGGTTCGTAGACAGCGAGCACAGCCACGACGAATGCCGGCATTGTCCGGCGAGGCAAGGTAGATCCAGCGTAGATGTCTAAGCGCCCAATGTACCACCCCATTCCTGCACACTTGAACGCTTGGAGACCTCAATAAGTGCGTTGAAGGACCTCGACAAGTAACCGGAATACATATGCAAGATACCTTGTAGCCAGGACAGGTGAACGACGACTTAGAGCTGCCAAACACATCACGTGAAAGTCACGTATTGTGGTCGAATCTACTCTGGGTCTACCTCAGTATTTGGTCGAAGGATTGGTGCCCGCATTTGGCCCTGTTCACGACACTGCAGAATTCCGTGCATTCAAGCCGTTTTTTTTACCCTATTGACACTCGCCACTCTCGTGAGGGTATCGTGGGGCTGGGCACGTATGCATGAAAGCTCGATCCTGCCACGCGAGGAGGCTGGCACAGTGACGTACCGAGGACCGACATGCTTTCCCAAATGGGCTTCCGCGGGTAGGTCAGCCTCGATCGCAATACGGTGCTTTATAGTCTTGCTTCCACCTGCGTCTGCACCTCACCTACTTTGCCCCCATACCACCACCACCACACCCTACCCCAGCTTTCGCTCGACGCGCATCGCTCTACCACCCACCCACAACAAGCATGAACACCACCACCACGACCTCAGCCCCCGCGCCCTTCAAGGTGCACTTCTCCACCGCGACCCGTTCCCAGTCGGTCGAGCGCAGGCAGCTCCGGTCGCCCCCACCCAAGCCCAAGGCGAAGAAGCTCTTCAGCACTCGCTCCCGGTCTCCCTCCCCCGCTGCCCCCAAGGCGCGCCGGGAGATCCGCAAGCTCGACGACGGCCGCCGCGTTGAGATGGCGTGGGTGCCCCTCCCGGACTTCCGGCCGTACGAGTACACGCTGCTCACGGTCGAGGAGGCCCAAAAGCGCGACGAGATCGTGCACCGTATGTTCCCTACCCCCCGGCTCTGAGCGCTCGTTCCCGCTTTCTCGCTGCGTTGATCGCGTTTTTCTCCTTTCGGTTGGGAGTTCTAGCTAGATCGCAAAAAACCCTCGTGCCGCAGCTGAAGACCCCGACTGGACGACACGGATGCTCTCCCGGCCGGACCGGGAGAGAGGTAACGGCTGATGGCTGCGGCTGACGTTCGGGCGAGGGGATTCATGCCCCCCTATGACCCCGGTGGCATGTCCAACGCTTGACGTCGGGTTCGGGTTTCCCTGCAGCAGATTATCTCTTCCTGTTTGAGTTCCTCGCTGCTATTTTGTTATCTCCTGCAGGTGATCGCACAAGCATTCCAAGTCAAGACTTAATATTTCGACCACCATCGACTTCGGGATCGGCGATTTCCAGGCGTCGGCGAGGTGGGCGGAGGGCTTGGATCACCCGACGATGTCCGCCTCCCCGGCAATGCCAGGGTATGGTATGAGTTTGATTTTCTCCCGTCGTTTCCAGACTCCTCGTGTCTTCCCTATGATTTCCTTTGCAGCTCTTCGATAGCTCAAGACGTCTGGATGTGTCTCTCATTGATAGTTCGGTGCGTCACATCTACCCTAGGTTGGGCCGTGACAACTTCCTGACAGACCATACTCGCACAGCCCTCTCCACTTCGGTCTGTATACTCTTTGCTTTTATATGCGTTCTGCCACTACTCTTGTACAAACAGTGAAATCGACTATAGGGTACAAATTGACAGGATACGTATTGTGATGGGAGGGGGGACGGTGTCGGCAGCTGGGGGCTCGTGTGAGAGGGAGATGGCGCCCTCTCTCTTACACGGGCCTGTGGTTGCCGGCCCCGGTTGGAGCGGGGGAGAGAGCCTGGTGCTCTCCCTCGCATGGGTCCGAAAAACGTGAGTTGTCGCTTTCCACTCCGTAGCGCGAAGCCGGGAGAGTGCTAACGGTTCCCACTTCTCAGAACATCAAAATCACGGATCCCTCCCCCTCGGCGGGGGAGGGATTGAAGGCGGCGAAGACGCGCTCAAGGGTAAGCATGGACGGACACCCTCCAAACTCAAGTGTGCCAGCGTTCTGACGTTCGGAGGCTTTACTTTGCAGTTATCCACACTACCCTCGAGGCCGCTCACTCGTATTCGAATCCGTAGCGTCAACGCGGCCGACCGCATATTTTACATACGTCCCTCGTAGCGTTGCATTCTGTGGGTACGGTGGTTCCGCGATCGACAAAGCGGGTGTATCACCCACGGGCGCCTATTTTACCCACAAGGTGAACTTGCGACTGGCGGTGTGTCAGAACATCACAACTGAGCAGTGGTACAGCGTCTGCTCCATAGGCGTTGCGCACTTGGTTCTCCACACACGTACGTGCACAACATGACACACTCTTGCGTCCCGCGCCGGAGGAGCGCTGAGCGCTGAGCGGCCGCTGAGTCGTACGCGCGCGGGTGGCGTGGAGGGGAGGACATGTGCTCAGCTCGACGCGCCCGCTTTGCTCCCGCCGCGGATCCGGCGGTGGACTAGCGCAGAGCTAGCGTGCGGGGTGTGCGCGCGGATCCTGCGGGCGGGTGTCAGCTGGGGCGGGTACTCGTGCTACGCGAGCAGCTGAGCAGCTCATATGCATGTATGTACGTTGGATGTGCATCGGCTGCCACATCTGTGCGATAGGATGCACTGACCAACTTAGCGGCACACGGACCACGGGGTCCATATCCATCGCCTCCGCGTGCCAAGCGCGATCACGACCAAGTACAAGAACTTGAGAGGGGCAGACGTGCTCTGGAGCACGCGCAAAGCGGGACGAGCTGATTGGACGAGTCCGAAAGTACTAGTGCTGGGCTGCCTCGACTCGGGCCCGGCGCGGCGTTGAATTGAGACGGGTGCCGTCACTGGGCACGTATGCGATGACGTCCCCGAGGCTGGCTCGGCGTACGTGGGTGCGCGGATTTCGCCCGTCCTTCTCAGTTTGTAGTGGCCAGCTGAGCCTGACGATAGATCCGACGAGGACACTTGGTGTTCACGGCGCGCGGATGTAGGTCTTGGATGGCAAGATGAAACACGGAGGGCTGGCAGTTCACGACTATGGGAGTAGGGTACTGTACAATACGTTAGAGTACGATTCAGGGATTCGAAGACCACCACGGACGGACAGATACGGAGAAGAGTTCTGCCACTCTCGCCCACCCCATTCACACGCAAGAACCACGGAACGCAGAGCGAGATTGATAAACAACGCTGAAGAAGGAAGAGAAGAGGACGGTCGGAGGTATCAAAAAGGACGGCAGGAGCAGAGGGAAGAGAAGAGACGTATGCGCGTGCGACGGAGTATAGTACATTGCAATTTGTGCCAGGAGAGGAGGACGAAACATGCGTGGAGAGCGCTCAAGACAGAGAGAGAGAGAGTTGGCGGAGAAGTTGATGTACAGGAATAGCGCGAACGTAATCAGAGCGCGAAGCAGACCGTCGTGTTTCGGGCTTGACAAGCCGCGGGAACGCAGGCACGCTGGACGGCGAGCCAGCTGGCGAAAGAGAAGAGGAGGAAACAGGCGAGGGGGAGAAGGGAGGATGGCAGCTGGCTATACGCTCATCGGCATGCCGCCCATGCTCGTCATGCCCTTGAGCATCTGCGAGGACGCACGGAAGAAGCTACTCGGGCCCGGGAGCGCAATGTGCGACCGCTTGCGCTGGGGCGCGAGCCGTCCCGACGGGCGGGTGTGCTCTATGCGCGGAGACGAGCTCGGGGAAGACGCGGGGGAGGAAGCATCGTGCACGAGCGGCGGCGGCGGGTGCGCCACGACAAAGTACGACTCCTCTGTTTCCGTCGCGGAGGGCGGGGTATGCGCTGCGGCTTTTTCGGGCACGCTAATCGGCGCGGAGATTAAGGGGGCGGCGTCGGTAGTAAGCCTCTGGATGAGCGTCGTCGATGCGGTCCGCGTTGCAGCCAGATTTGTAGATGAGCCAAACGGGCTCGGAATCGGCGTCCGCCGCTCGTCTTCCTCTGGTATTGGGCTCGCCGGTGGTGAGTGCGGGATGCACGAGATGAGTGCGGTCTGATTGGGATACACTGCGTCGTTGAGCGAGAGCGCCCGGCGAAGTGGGACATCATCGTGATCGACGGATGAAGCAGGGGGCATCGCGAGCGTGAAGGTCGTGAGAGGATCGAGGTCGGTAGAACGGCGTCTGCGCTCGACCTCGTCCACGGCGATGATCGCGTCGAAGCTCGGGAGAGCCTCGCAAAGACGGTGCCTGGCAGGACGCGGGGGCGAAGGGCAGTGCGAGTCCGAGATGGACTTGCGCCGGCGGGCAGCACCCTTGGAGAAGTGCACTTTCCAGTGATCACCCTCCTTCATGCACTTGTCGATGCAGTGGTAGCATTGAGCACAGCAGGCACGGAGGGGGATCTTGACCGCGTCGGGCTGGATGGGTTGCGGCAGAGACGCGCGCCTTGGGCGGCCCGTGCGCGGGCTCTGGAAGGACGAGGTGGAGGAGCCGGCGGGGGAAGGCTCGTGCGGATGGTGGACGAGACAGGAGACGAGCGGCCTGTGCGCGGCGTCTCGTGATGGAGATCGCGCCTTTGTGGTGAGGCTGGAGTGATGGAGAAGACGGAGGTCGGAGTCTATATGATGGGGCGGTGAGAGGAGCAGGAAGGAACGGACCTGGGGACGGAGACTTTGAAGACGACGTGGTCGTCTGCTCCGGGAGCTTGGGGCTCGTCCTCATCCTCGGAGAGGAGGGACGAGTTCTTGCGTTTCCAGAGGGGGAGTGAGTATGATTTGGTTACGAGACGGGGGAGACGAGAGTGAGGGACGGGGTCCGGGATGAGCACGCAGTCCTCGTCGAAGCGGACCTTGGGTGTCGGGGGTGGGTCGTCTGTGTCTGGGAGAGAGTGCTGTGCGGTGGAGAGGGATGCGAAGGAAGGGGAGAGGGGGATGGTTGTGGACATGGTGGTGGTGGAGGGGAGAGAGGAGAATGGACGCTTGCCATCGCTCTGGGCGGGGGAGGAGGAGAACGGGCTGCAGGGGTCACACGGCCACCTTCCTTGCCTGTTTCGGACAAGACGCCACACGTGACCGCGTTCCGCCGGTTCCGCTCCCTCGGTCGTTGAGCCTCACGCTCCTCGGTCTCTCAGTCCCAGTCGCAGCGCCCCCTTTGCGTCCAGTCTGTCCTCGGCGGCGCATCCAGCACTCCTCTCCAGCACCTTCACTCCCTCCCAGCCTTCCGCCGTCCCAGCCCCACTCATCGCCCGTCCCGAGCCTGGGCGGCGTCTGTCGTGATCCAGATCGCCTTCGCGCTAGATCCGACGTCCAGACGTCCAGCCCGCATGTGTTTCCGGATCCGTTCTCGTCCTCGACCGTGGCAGAACGCACAGTGTATAGCAACCAGCGCAAGTACGTACAACGCATACTCGTACAGCATCCAAACTCCCGCTCCCGACCACGCCCCTCGGCACCGGGCCATGCACGCCCCCGACACGCCCGTGAGTACCGTATCGTACGCCATCCCGCACGAGGCGCTGCGCGCCTCACGCAACGTAGATGTACTTCGTCTTGTCCCACTCGTCCCGCCGCAGGTACTCCTGCTCGACGAGGCCCTCCACGCGCTGCTTGATCATCGCCACCTCGGGCACAAAGTGCTTGCGGACCGCCTCGATCGTCGCCGTCTTCAGCTGCTCGTAGCTCAGCTCCTTGCGCGCCTTCATCACCCGCACGATCGCCGCGTCCAGCGCGTGCTTCCGGTCCGCCTCGATCGAGGTCTGCGTCCGCTTCGTCTCCTCCGCCTGCAGCGCGCCCGCGCCCGCGTCGGAACACGACACAGCGAGCGTCGCAGGCGGAGGCAGCGGCAGGCATCAGGAACGAACAGCGTCGGGCGACGATGGTGAGAAACAGGAACGCGGCAGGCGGGGAGACGGCGCGGGCACGTACCGTCTCTTTGGACTGGATCGAGTTGATGTGCACTTGGTACCGCGGGTCCGTAAAGTCCGCGTTGAAGTGAAACACGTCCGTCGGGTTCACGTCCTTCCCGGCGGGCTGCTTGCGCAGCACACGCTTCTTGCCGCACGCCAGACTCTGCAGCGTTCGCTGTAGCTCTCCGTCCTCTGCGGGTCTGCGTCAGTCGCGGAGCCAGTGAACCACGGCCGTGCGCATTCGTTTGAGGGATGCAAGGCCGCGCTCTAGTTGCATACCGGCCGCAAGCACGCAAGGGAAACTCACCAAGCCGTGTCTGCTCCCTGATATCCGCATACGGAATGGTTGTCTCCTCGTTGAACAGCAGCAATATCGCCGCCTGGTACAGACTGACCGACAGCTCCTTCTCGCCCGCGGCGAACCGCCCCTTGAGCGTCGCCGTGCCGAGCGCGTGGTCCCACTCGAGCTTCCGGCCCTGGTGGTTCTTCTTGTAGAACTCGACGTACGCCGCGAGGTCCTCCTGCATCCACCGCGGGAGGTCGACGTCGTGCTGGCGCGCGGAGAACGGCCAGTTGCTCTGCTGAAGGACCATCACGTTTAACTTCTCCGCGGACCCGCACCCGGCGCGGCCGCTGCGCGCGAGGTGCTCGTGGAAGCCGTGCATGAGGTCCCGCGAGAGCGCGAGGTCGGTGAACATGTTGTCGCTCGTCCCGAACTCGGGGTCGTACTCTGCGCACGCGGGATACCGGTCAGCCAACCACCCCACACGGGAGACACGCGAGAGCGAGCGGGGGATACGCACGCTCCTTGAGCTTCTTGAGCACCGCGCGCTCAAAGTCGTCGCTCGCGCTGCGCCCGAGGAGGAGGCGCTTCGCGAGCGCGCGCTGGTAGAACGCGCGGAAGACGTCCATGTCGTCCGTGAAGCGGTACAG
Organism: Trametes elegans; assembly: GCA_022606155.1. Lineage (NCBI taxonomy): Eukaryota > Fungi > Basidiomycota > Agaricomycetes > Polyporales > Polyporaceae > Trametes > Trametes elegans. Next base: position 83,034 of record JABYQO010000041.1, on the reverse strand, counting down.
CGCGAGGACCGCGTCGAGCTCCGCCGCAAAGTCCTCGTCCCGCTTCCCCTTCTGGCCCCGCCGCAGCGCGCGGTCGATGTGTTTCGCGATCATTTCCGCCGGGGCTTTGCGCCGCGCGCGGAAGCCCGCGTGGAAAGCGTCCGTGAGCGCGTACTGGAACTCCCGGTTCGCCTGCGTCGGCGCGGCGGGCGGCGCGGGCGCGGGCGTCTGTGAGGTCGAAGGCTGCGAGGGGGCGGAGGGGGCGGGGCCAGTGGGCCCCTCGTCGACGAATGACTGGGCGACGAGCTTGTCGGCGAACGCTTTGAACTCAAGCAGCTTGGGGACCATCTCGTCGTCGTGTGCGGCGTCCGTTACAATCTCTTTCACCTTGTTCTGCTCACGGTGGTCAGGCTGTGGTGCAGAAGAGGATGTGCTCATGCCCACCTGGACGTAGAGCTTGAAGGAAGCACGGAGAAGCGGGAGGCCATCGACCTTTGCGAACAGCTTGTACATCTTCTTGAGCTGCTTGTCATCTTTCGCCTTCATCAGGGATTCGAGTGCTATCCAGACCGCCTCAGCATTTGCTATCGCCAACCGCAAAACAAACTTGGCACACGCACCCTCCTTAGCAAGCCAGTCGAGCCGGCGCGCGAGCAGCGCACTGTCGGTCATGTCCTGGACGGCGGCGACGCTCTCGGCGGGGAGCACCTCCTGCGCGCGCTCGAGCTCCTCCCTGCTGCGCGTCTGCGCGTGCGCGAGGAAGTCCTTCGCGCTGAGCGTATTTCCGGATGCGAGCGCGTCGGACTCCTTGGTGTAGAACGCGTGCGTGAGTGTGAGGTACGTCGACTCGACGAGGTCGGTGTAGAGCTTGTGCGCGCGCATGTGGTGCACGAGCCGCGGGATGTATGCGCGGAGGGCGTGGGGCGCGCTGCAGTGGGATCAGGATGTGTGAGGAAGAGGCAGGGTGGATGTGGGACCGGGGCTTACTGGTTCTTGCGTTCCCATTCGAGCCAGTCCCCGATGCCGTCCATGACGAGCTGGACTACACGCGCACTGCCCATGACTGTACGGGCAAACAACTCATATGCGAGCGGCCTACAAGTGGGTCAACGTGACAGCTCGGCTAGGCATAGGGGCGAACGTACTTGATGCGAGTCAGGTTGGGGTGCGCTGTGACATACAACGTATCGAGATAGGCGAGCAGCGATTGCACGAGCCCCTGCCGCCACAAACAGGTCACACATTCCGCCGCCTCTCAGAAGCAAGAGCAAGCACTCACCACCTGCTTCTCAAACCACGCGCACGCGTCCGTGAACGGGACGAGCCACTCGACGCTCGCCCGCGGCTCGTTCACGAGCTCGCGCTCGATGACGCCGACGCAGCGCTCGAGCTCCATCTTCGCGGCCTCGTACAGGCCCTCGCCGCGGCCGGCCTCGACGACCGCCGCGCAGCACGCGCGCGCGATGCGGTCGTACGTCGCGGGGAGCGCGCCGCTCTCCCCGGGCGTGAGCAGCGCGCGGATCACGCGCCGCACGAGCGCGTAGTCCGCGTCGAGGACGGAGTCCGAGGGCGGTTTGACTGTGCATGCGAGTTAGTCCCTCCTCCGTGTCTCGTAAGGGTGTTTGTGGGACGCGATCGCGGGAGCTGAGGTGGATGCGGCGGGACACTCCGGGCGTGTGGCTACTGAGGTGGGAACACTCACCGGGATGGCCGACGACCCTGAGCACAATCGGGCCTCGCTTGTCCTCGGCGGTGGTGGCGGGGTGTGTGCTGGGTGCAGAAGCGGCGTCAGACGGCGCATCCAGACGGGCAATCTTGCGCGGGGGAGAGGCGGACCGGGATGAGGACTCTCTCGTGCTCGGCAGGGCGGGTTGGGCGTGGGCGGGGAGTGCGGTGAATGCGTCGGACGTGTGGGGAAGCGTGAGGAGCGTGAATAGGTCCGTCATCGTTGGCTGTGTTGCGGCGCTGAGTGTATGCGCGGCCTTTCCAGGTCAAGGAATGAGCAACTGAGAGAGCAGCCCAGGAGGTGCTGAGGGCGAGAGCAGGAACGCGCGGGGATGTGTGATATCACTCCCGGCATGTCTGATCGTGCTCTGCCGTTTATGGTAGGCATTCAAGATCGACTCGGGCGCCGTCACCGATTCCTGCAAGTTTGTGCCTATGGCATTGTTCTTGATACTTTTGACTGCCCCTGGTCATCATACATGCACAGCCAATCGTGATCTTCACGCAAGATCCAGCAGAGCTCATAGGTCAGGACGTCCAGTAGTAAGAAGAGGGTTGCCATCAAAAACTTCAGAGTCATAGCAATACAAATCGTACTCATTACAATTTCGTCGTCTCTTTCCTGGCATCGCATCTCAACAAGCTCTCTGCCCTCCCCAGCACCTTGACCTTACGTGGCTTCAAGCGCGTCCGTCCGCACATGTATTGGAGGTTACCCAGGGATGCAGCTCAAGCTCCTTCGCGGACGGGCGGTCGGAGGAGTCCAGCCTCAGGCACGCCCGTATGAAGCTCGCTGCACCGGGAATCTCAGACTCGGGGACTGTCTTGTACACCGCTAGAGCAGCCTCGATGCTCTGGTCGGGGATGAGCTCAAGCCGAAGCAGGTTGCCTGCAAGAGGAACGATTAGTACGACGCACAGTATCGTTTTGGTATGTGGTCACGGACCCTGGTCGTCTAAATATTGTGAGCGAAGCTGCGCTCGTTCAAGCATCGCGGGGCTGAACCGCTCGTCAGTGAGCTCCAGCATCTTCGCTAGGTGATCATCCTCAAGCGACCATTCGTCCCCCTCTTCGGGCGCGAAGAGCCAGCGGCCTGTCAAGAGCTCATATGTCTATAATCATAGGCGATAAGACACTCTGTCAGTACGTGTTCGAGGGTGATAGACATACGATACAGCCCAAGGCCCAGATGTCGATCTTCGGTCCAAAATCCGAGCGGAGGAGCAATTCGGGTGCACGGAGGGAGTAAGCCGAGAATTCATCGACCGTCGGCTGTTGACCTGCACGCTGAGCTGGGAAGTGCCAGTCAAATTGCCGTCGTTGTCAGTGACTCGGACGATAGATCACACCTTGCCCGAGGTCGGCAATGGTGAATTGCATGATCTCTGCATCGAGTGGGGAGGCATCCCATGTGAAGCTATGACGAAGGGGCTGAGAACGGAAGACCGGGTATTTTTTGCCCTCGACCTCGAATTCGGATTCGACGGCGGGTGGGTCTTCTCTGAGCTGATCGTCCACGGATTTGTCGCTTCCGACAGAGTTGAAGAGTATATTGTCGAGCTTGAGATCTGGAAAAGGACACTTGAACGAAACAAATAGGGAGATATGACGCGCAGCTCTGACCTGTGTGAATGATGTCAAGCTCGTGCAGTTGTTTAAGCCCCTCAAGGGTATGCGCAAGTATGTTCTTCACGATGTGCGCGGGGAGGGCCTTGGTAGGGGAGCTGCGACGGAAGCTGGACACGTCGGAGCTCAGGAGCTGCATGACGAGACAGAGGTGTGTACCGCCGGGGCCCGACTGCTCGAAGTGGTCTTCGAGCACGGGCAGGGCAGTGACCTCGTCGCATGCGGCGATCTGCTGCAAGAACTCGAGTTCTCTCGAGCGGCCTTGAGCGTGCTCGCGAGTGCCGTCTATTGAGAGCACTTTCGCTGCGTGGTACTTGTTGGTGACGACCTCGCTATACCTGGCGCGGATGATGGTGAGGGGGCATGCACATTCATGAGCTTCGAAAGATGTGTACTCTGCCTGGTTGTCGGCGACGAGCCATGTGGTGGAGTAGACACCAGAGCCAAGCTTTCTTTTCACGGTGTAGCGGCCGCTGTTTAGAGTCTGGCCGGGATGCGTCGGGAGCTGGTCAAACGGCTGGGCATCGGAAGAGGTTGCAGGACGAGCAGAGGCCATTGAGTAACGCAGGGAAGGGGTTGTGGGGGAGCGAGACCGGATGAGGAGGGTGGTCAGCGCGCGCCTGTATGTATATGGCTGCACGGTGGCGAGTACGAGGGGGGATGGTCCTCGGTGGACGGGGCTAAGGCCGGAGCGGAGAGAGCAAGTTGAGCAGCTGGAGGCAGTGCGGGTGACTGCGAGTGTGACGCGCGTGAGAAAGTGTGGCCGGCATCCCACAGCGCTTCCCGTCTTCATGGGCGCTGGCCGGTCCTACGAGAGCACGAGTATGTACGTGAGCGTGAGGCCGCGACCGAGCGAGCCGCTGGAGAGAGACAGCTTCCCTTGCACTCGACCCCTCGTGCTTGCATCCAGACAATGTTCCCAGTTCTCCAACGCTCAGTAATCGCCTTACAGACATCATGGGATACCGTTCTCCTGCCACATGCTCCTCCTCCTGTCGCGCCACCACAACGTACCACGAACCAGCCGTTTCGTAAGACTACCGTCTAGAATACCCGGGACGCTCTACAGGACATCCCCCCGTGTTGGCTGGCATCCTGCCTGGCAGGAGCAATAACACACCAGGCCCGCGACGATATCCTCGACGGTCTGGCAGAGACGGCGAAGCAGCATGTCCTCCTATGGCTAGCCAGCGTCCGGAGCTACAGGCTTCTCGCCGGACTGCACTCAGCTGATTGAGGCGCCTCCTCAGCGACGTCGCTGACACCGGCCTGTGGCTTCCTACGTACCTTTGCCTCCCACTGGCACATTGGTGCTCCCCAGTCGGTTGACGTATAAAAGCTGTCCATAGCAGATCGTTTGTCCCATCCCATCTACTACCCCCAATCGCCAACTCAACCACAACCAGGTACGCCCGTCTCGCGGTATTGAGCGGCCGATCCCATTAATGTCTCAGCTCCCAGCATGTCCGACCTCAACGTCATATGGACCGGTCCTGCAGAGGAGGCCCTCAAAAAGCTCGACAAGAAGGACTTTGGCGGCGTGGACCCGCGCAAGTGGCACGAGGACAAGGTCAAGAACTTCAAGTCGGCCACCAGCGACCTGAAGACCGCGAACAAGGCCAGGATCAGGTCTGCCGCTCTTTCCGCATGTGTTCAGGTCGTGTCCGTGCGCCGCTGACTGGTGCGACGCGTCGCAGGGCCCCCGCGCACAGCGGCGGCAACGATCCGAACGAGAAGGACCATATCACCGTCACCTATAAGCAGAACAACAAGGACATCAACTCCCCCAAGGGCGGCGCCTGGCACGTCTACACCGGCCGCTGAGGGCTGCCGCAGAGAGACGTGACTTGGCTCGGGCGGCGAGCGCACGGGTCGAGCACGGAAGGATTACACGGCCCACGACGGGCTCGAAGTTTCTCAATTTGGTGTTCTATGATGATTGTATCGCAGTTCGAAGAGAATGAGATCCATTGGTTGATTTGAGCGAGCATGGCCCCAATAGTACGAGAGAATGCGTCTACCCCGCATGCCCCACAACCGCCTGTTCAGCAAGAGGGATGGATGAGTAAACAGATACTCGACCAAAAGGTGAAGCTCGAAATCCAGCAGACTGGCTTTTGCATACTGGATAGTTGTACCCAGTCTCGCCATGATCCTCCGGTCAACAACTCGCACCAAGTAAGAGAAGGCCGTTCACTTTCGCGCTGTATTGCTGAATTTGACCGACCCGAGTGAGCCGCACAAGTTGGCGGCCAGGTCGTGTGAGTACGTTCACATATTGAACTTCGGATGATGCGCGGCTATGGATCCAAGACCTTGAACTACACTACAGATGCACACCCCCAAGAGTCATCTCCCAGCCCAACTGGCCGTACGTCCACCCAAAGCACGACCCGCCCAGCTCGCCCGAGTGGAATCCGCATACGCTGCGGTGCATGCCGGGCTCGGCATGCAGCCGATCCAACACGCCAACCTCTTCCGCGCTCAGCCGGACCAGCTGGCCAATACGCCCGGAAAATGGTCAGTGCGTGGGCCCTTCCCAATGCGAGCCGCGCCGGAGACGCACCTGGAGGTTCTCCGCCATGCGCTCGGCGCGCACCGTCTTCGGCACGACCGCCGTCCCGCGCTGCACGCCCCAGCTCAGCAGCGCCCGCGCGCTCGTCGCGGGCGGCCCGTTTGCTGCGGCGATGGACGCGACGGCGGGGTGCGCGGCGAACTTGTGCTTCCCGAGGGGCGAGTACGCGGTGAGGCGGATACCGTGCGCGGCGCAGAAGGCAAGCAGGGCGTGCTGCGGCAGGCATGGGTGCAGCTCGACTTGGTTCACGGCGGGGGTGATCGTCGCGTGTGCGAGGAGCGCGGTGAGGGTGGTGATGCTGAAGTTGGAGACGCCGATGGTGCGCGCTTTGCCTGTGGGCGGACGTGAGCGGACGAGGGCCATGGAACGGAGACTCGTAGGGCGATACCGGTGGCGAGGAGGTTCTCCATCTCGCGCCAGGTCTCCACGAAGGTCGGGGACTCGTCAGGCTGCAACGTCTTACCTGTGCATGGTGCACGACGGTCAGATGTGGATGGTAATTGAGGTAGAGTGCCAGGCGCCGTACCAGCATCGTCGGATGCCATGGGCCAGTGCATCAAGTACAAATCCACATAATCCACGCCCAGCTTGGACAAACTGGTGGCGAGTGCCTCACCCACCCGTCCATGGTCCTTCTGGCTAGAATTTGGAGGGTAAGGGTGGCGCCGCGGGGGAGCGGGAGAAGCTGGCTGACTCAAGCTTCGTGGTCAAGAAAACCTCCTCGCGCGGTACGCCCGACGCCCTGAGGCCAGCCCCTACAGAGCGTTCGTTCCCTGATCGCGGGCGTTCCGACTTGTTATCAACTCTCGTAGATGCTATGAATTTGCTCCGGCCATGCGAGGCTCACCATATTTCGCAGCCTGGCGTAGGTGGTCTGAATGTCAGAGGACATGGATACACAGAGGGAGAGAATTCACCGTGTCGATATGGCGATAGCCAAGCACGAGCGCGGTCTGCACCATCGTCGTGACGTGCTCGCCCTCGCCAACTACGCCCATCCAACACCTGCGTAAGTCGTTGGTGAGCTCATCGTGCAGCACTGGTTGACAACGGGATGGCGGACTTACCCGATGCCGACCGCAGGCATGCTCGTGCCGTCGTTGAGCTCGAGGCTTGGGATGCCATTGGGAGACATGGTGGCGGGCGCAACTAGGTGACGAACGTTGCTACCTGAGTTGGAGGGGGCCATTACGAGAGAACGCAGGGACGATAGCTCTGTGGCGCCTCGGTCTCTGGGGAGCGCCCTTGCCATAAGTCGGCTCGTCCGACGGAAGTACTCGCGCGCCCGGTCTGGGCGGACAATTCAGAGTGAGTGCTCGTGCACACCACCGCATCCTCCGCCACTCCCATCGCCGGCTGGTTGGCTCAGACGTGAACAATTCTCAGCCTAGTCCCTGTGTGCAGGCTCCGTCAGAATTTGCCCAGCCCGCACGTCCGAGTAGAGGACAGGTGGTGGCTGCTCTCGTGCGCGGCATCGAGCGCTGGGCGGTCAACGGACTCGTCCGTCGCTCGACAGCCGACACCGATGACGGTCTGCCCTGCCAGCCTCTGCGAAGAGGCAACAAGGGGCCGCCACAGTGGGTCGCTGGTATATAGCCACAGCGCGAGCTTCGTGTGTACCAGTCAAACGACAAGAGGCCGCTACACGATGCCGTTCCCTCCAGACGAGGTCAGTCTCCCACGGCGATCACTTATGCGAGAGCTGAGGTCCGGTGGCTAGGCCAAGCTTGTGTCGATTTTCGTTCAGACGCTGTTGTATGGTGAGCAGCCACGGCGCAGACGCGAAGTGTGTTGCGTGGATAACGATGTCTTTACATGGTCGCGTCAATAGGAGCGTACACAGTCGTCTTCGTCCTCACCCTGTGGGTTCTGTTTTCCAGGCGGCGCGGAAGAAAGCCGGTGCACGACCCCATGCTCTGGATCTCGCTCGTGATGTTTGCTCTCGCTACCATGGTGAGTCTCGTGTGGGTCGGCGCTGCCAGAGCAGCATGTTTGACGAGAATCCTCCGCTCCACAACAGCATATCGGCATCAACTACACGCGCATTATCAGGGCGTTCGTCACGTACCGCGACGTACCGGGCGGGCCAGCCGCGTTCTTCAACCGGCTCTCGGAGTTCACGCAGATCTTCGGGAGTGCGGTCTATGTCCTGCTGACGCTTGTGGGCGATAGCGTGGTGGTGCGTCCGTCTCCCAGTTACTTGCTACCTTCGAGGTCGACGGGACCCGCGCCGCGATAGCTCTACAGATGCTACCTGGTGTGGGGCGACGTGCGCGTAGTTGCGATTCCGTTTATGATGCTGCTTGGAAGTACGGGTATGCAGCTCAGCAGCCGTGCTGGGTAGACGACACTCATTGCTTGGTAGCGTCCGGAATCGGTATCCTGTACTCCTTTGCGCGCGTGGTCACCGAGGCCGAGATCTTCGTGGACGAACTGCAGGACTGGATTGTCGCCTTCTTCTCGCTCACGCTCGCCACGAACATCATCTGCACCGGCGAGTACTCGGTTTGGCCGCTTGCCTCCGTCAGCCTCGGGCTGATCAAGGGACGGCTCGGTAGGGCTCGTCGCGCTGCGTATATGGCGGCTCAACCGCGCGATCATGAGCTTTGCGGCACGCACATACCGCCCAGTCGTGTTCCTCGTGCTCGAGTCTGGCGCGGTGTACTCCGCGGCGCTCGCGGCGCTGCTGGTCTTGTACAGGACGCGGTTATGGTTCCAGTACGTCCTCCTCGACGCCGTGCGTACCCCCCCCCCCCGCCCCCTCCCCTTGCCTCCCCGCTGCTCACGCTGACGGCACGCCGGCGGCCGTTGCAGATCTCGCCCATCGTCGGGCTCGTGTTCTCGATGATCATCATCCGCGTCGGGATGGGCATCACGACCGCGCACGGCGCGTCTGCGGCGCTCTCGACGACCGCGGCGACGGCGCGCTCGCGCTCGCGCATCCGGCTCAGCACGTGCATCCCGATCGGGTTCGTGCACAGCTCCGCCACGGAGTGCGCCACGGCGGCGCTCGAGCTGGGGTTTTTGGAGAGCGGCGTGCTGGGGCATGGGCACGGGGCGGAGCTTCGTGCGGCTTCGAGCGCTGGGCACGGGGACGGCGCGGAAGTTGGCGGCGGAGAAAAGGCGGGTGTGGGTGTGGGTGCGGATGGCGGTGGCGACGGGGGCGAGGCAAAGTACGCGGCGGGTCGGAGGACGGAGAGGTGCGGAAGGTGTGGTCGTTAGGCGTAGGCCGAGGTGTTCTTTTGGGCGGGGATTCGGACTCTTGTAGCTTGAGTCTGTTCGCTACCTTGCGCGGAGATGAGGAGAAGCTGCAGTGGCCGCAGCACACCGGTGCTCGTAGAATGGATGTGCGCGGGGGAACGGGCCGTGGGAGTGCGATAGGAAGGGCGGAGGGGGTGACGGATGTTGGCATTCGCGATCCACCCAGGAAAGGACGGATAGCGGTTCTTTTTGCTAATCATTTCGGCTCGGCACCCTGGGAATCAGTTGAACGCGGTGATCAGATTTTCTGTGGATGGGAGGATAGTCAACGACGCGTAATTCCGCCGCTTCAAGTTGCAAATGTCAGTAGCGAGACGTAACCTCGAGGGCTTCCGCGTCCGCAACCTATCTCACAAAATGCCACCTAACTTCAAGAGCACGGTTCCCTTGCATGACTGCGACAGCTTTGATGGGTAGAGCATCGCCCCGAGGATTTCGAGCGGTGCTGACGGAACTCCTAGACTTGGAGGACGGTGACAATCCTTGTAGTTCTATGCCCCATGTAGGTAGCGTCGTAGGGCGTAATACAGCAGGTCAGTCCATGCCGCAGCGACGTACATACTGCCGCACGCCCCGCACCTTGGTCGTGGTCCACTGGCAACCCAACCTGCCTGCCATACCCGGCGACTTCCTGCACTCCGTACAGCCACCGGTCGCTCCCGGGCCCGTGCGCCGGCCACGTTGCGATCGTGCGCCGTTACGCGGGCTCTTGCAGCCTGCCCTGAACCCACCCCCGTATATAGCAGAGCGCCGCACGGTTTGGGTCCCCATTCTTGTGCTCGGGCACGTACTGTCGCCAGTGAGGTCTTTACCGAGGCACAGTCTTTTGCTGATTGCAAATTACACATCCGAACACGTCTGTCGGCTTAGGCCTTCAGCAATTTTTGGAAAACCTCCCGCGCTCTGTCTCTTGTGGACTACTGCAGTCGGTTGTGGATTGGTCGGGGTGGGGTTGTGATGTGTGGTAGGATTGGATTTGTGCTTTGTAGTCGCTTGGGGTTTCCAATACAATTTGTTTCCCCTATCTCTGCTTGTCGTGTGTGTGTCCTTGCTGGTGTTGGATGTGACTTGCAAGGAGTGTGGTACAGGTAATGCATGGGTGTGCCCAGGGATGTAGCTGGACTGCCCGCAAGCTGAATGACACAAGCAAAGTCGCCTACAGACGTGTTGTTGCAGGACACGATAGACACGCAAAAGGAGGAGATGATGATGATGTTCATGAACTGCTACAGCTGTATGGTATTAGAGAGGATGAGAGAAATCGTCATGTCCGTCCACGGAACACATAGCTACCACGAGCTAAAGCCAGCGTCCTCCTCTGCCGCAGCCACCGTGTCCACACCTCACCCACGACCACACCCACCACGGCCTCGATGGGCAACGACAACAACAGGGCGAGCTCAGTAGGGCGGGTACCCGCGCCCGGCCGCGCCGGTGTTTCCGTACAGCTGCTTGCCGGAGACCCCGCCGACGAGGCTCGCGGGCGCGCCGCCGCCGTGCGTGTAGTTGCTTGCCGAATCCTCGTCGCCGTAGTCCGCGCCGCCGGCGAGGAGCGGGTCCTTGACCTCCCACACCGTTGCCTTGGAGCCGACGGAGAATTCGAGGTCCTCGCGCTGTGGGTGGCGCACGCGCACGCGTGTCAGATCCTGGGCTGCACGGCCCACCGGACGGGAGAAAAAGAGGAGGGGGAGACGCACCGTGATGCTGTCCCAGTACTTGTAGACCATCATGACGCTGAGGAGCATGCAGAGCGTGAAGAAAAAGAGGCCGTCGATGTAGTGCTTGATGGCGTCGCAGATGGTGACGGAGAAGGCGAAGAGGATGACCTGCGCGACGGTGAAGAACGCGGCACCGAAGACGATGTCGCCGATCGGCCAACGGTCCTCGAGCGTGCGGAAGACGAGCACAAGCTGGGAGACGACGTAGACGACGGTGCAGACGAGCGGCCAGAGGATGTAGATGATCCAGAGCCCGATCGGCTTCGCGTACGAAAAGCCCGCGATGTTCTTGAACGTCGCGATCGCGACGAAGAAGGACACGCCGAACGTGACGAGTATCGAGATGCGGAGGAGCTGCACGAGCGGGGATCAGTGCGCGGACGCGGAGGAGAGGGGGCGGGGGACAGGCGGACGCACCCAGAGCGAGAGCGGCGTTCCGTCTTCTGCGAACTGGAAGCCGACAAAGCCGTTGAGAAGTATGCATGTGTATGCGCCTGCTACGAGTCCTGTGTATACAGCAGCGAACCACTGTTGGGACCGCAAGTTGTAGGCTGCGTGAACGCAGGGCAAGGGCGATGTATGCGTACCGGATAGCTGACGTTCGCAGTGGGGATGATACCAGCGTCAAGGAAGAAGGCGAGGAGCTCAATGATCGCATAGAGGTAGAAGAACATGAGGATCTCCTTGCGACCTGGAGAAGCATTTGCGTTTGCGCAGGTGAGTCATGGATGAGCATGCGAAGTTGGAACAGACGCACCAACTGCCGTGTATTTGCTCCGGATATGGAAAATCATGATACCCGTCATGAAGAGCGCAACGACGTGCACAAAACATGTTGCTGCAAGAGGAGGCCATGGTGCAGAGCGCATAAGCTCGATGTTGTGTGGAGGAGGGCAGGATGGCCACTCACATGGCTGGAAGATGAGCGTGCCATTGATCTCGACGTTCCTGCTGTAGCACGCGGGCTCGATGCCCTGCGTCGAGCCGATGAGCGGGCAGATGACGAGCGCGGCGGTCTGGCAGATTTCGTCAAAGGAGCCAAACTGGACCCCCATGCTGGTGGTAGTGGAAGGAGAGACAGATCAAGCGAGCGTATTATGCGGAGCCCTGCGGGAAGCTATAACAGGTGAGATCCTAGAGGGGACGAGTGTAGAGGGATGAGAGGGGAGGCGTGCGCGATGGCGTGCAGCCGGAGGGCGTCGACGAGGACAGGGCTGGGAACGAGACTGATGGCGAGCACCGTGGCCCAAACGACGGCGGGCGACAGTCGTGACGAATTGTGACGATGCTCGTAACCGTCACGTCCCGGAACGTGCGCCGTTCAAGCGAGGTTCGAGCGCTCTTTCTCTCTGAGTCTCCCCCACGTTGATGCTTCCTGCTGCAGCCCTTGTGGTCCTGAACCTGGGACGAATCAGTCTCAATCCGTGCTAGCTACGAACCTGGGGTGGTGTCAGATCTCCGCAGGCTCTGCTTGGAACTCGCGCGAACAGGAACTTGCGCATGGAGTATGTCTGTTAACACATCATCGACATCATACTGCGCCTTCCCTCCTTGTCAGTCTCTCGCGGCGAGCTGGAGAACGATGGTCGGTGTGCCAGCAATGTCTCAGCTCAAACGCGCTCCGTACTATGCCCCTCTGGATTGAGCGAGCACTATGCGAGTGGTGTGGTACCGGTACCACACTCTGGCGTAGCTCGCGATCCAGCACTGATCGGCTTGGTCAATTACTGCATCTGCAGGTACCATCGGATGCCCTACTGGGGCCATAACACCCTAGGTGTACCTGGGCACTTTGGACGACGTCGACGTCGTTTGCTCTGGACTTTCTGATGGTACTCGGACCGCTACGCCGCGCGTGGAGGCACACGTCTGCGTTTCCCCAGTGTTCGCTGGACCTTTTACCTTTGGCCGTTACGGTGCGTCTGGGAGCTGCTGGCGAGGTGCGTGTGAGAAGCGGTGTGCATGGTGGGTCTCAGGCTATCAGGTACAGTTTGGTGGTATGCTACGATCGATATCGCGTGCGGAGGCCCCACTCTGCAATGGACCTCTGTCGGTGATTGTTTTCAAGGGGACGGTGAGGTATCGTACATGGAAGAAAGCTGTGAGGGGTGTCGACGGCGAGTGCATGTCCAGCCACAGCGGTGGGGCGTAGCCGTGCGTGCGGAGAGAGAGGGTTGACAAGTACGTGAGCGATCTGCCACACTCGCGTAGTGCTGAGCGCCGCAGCCCGTGACGGGTCCCAGCGCACGCCCACGACAGTCGGGGTTCGGCATCCGGCGTTCTTGTCGCCCCCTTTCCCCCTGCGTCCCGCTCTGCCTGCGGTGGCGCGGACCGGTTTCCTGCCGGCGACGTCGACATCGTTCAGGCGGACAAGGCCGATGAGAATCCGGTGTTCACGACAGCCGCGGTGACACGCCCGAGAAAGACGGTTTGCGCCCCAGCAACGACGTCGGCGCGCTGGGAATACGTTTTGGCCCGCACAAAGGGGCCGCGTGGGCCCCCCGGGCGATGGAGCACGGAAGGCGGCGATATCGAATCATCGGCGGCGGTGGTGGCGGCGGCGACAGTTGCGGTCGTTTGCAAGTGCCGCCCAGGTGAGGTGTGCATGTGCGGGGTGGCCTGTGGCAGCCGTAGGCGGATAAGCTGCAGTCGACGCATACGGTCCTTTCGAGCTGCTTGAGCGAGTTCCGGGTCGCAGATCGATGCGCAGAAGGCGGAGCCTTGGTTGGTCAAAGCCAAACGGCGGCTGCTCACGTGCGTGGGGCAAGCGCATTCCATGTCGCGCGTATGCGACCGTCTGCACGCAACATCCGAGTACGTCACTCGCTATCGATGGGCGTAGTGCCATCCTCCTCTCGATCGATGCAGATCGACACCTGCCTTGCAATTGTGAGATGTGAGGGTGTATATGCAAAGGCCTTTCCCGCCGCGCTTTAGCCAACATCACGCACTCCGACCGCTGCGATCTTGTGCAGTTGGACGTCGTCATCTCCGCCCACGTTGACTGTCACTCTCACAGGGGCCCGTTTGTTGCGCAGACGCCGGCGTGGTATCTGTCTACATGTAGTCACAGCAGAACCCCACCCACCCCCGGCGCAAGCTCCGTCCAAAGCCCGCCGCCTGATCACGGTACGTTCGTCGCGGCTGCAGCTTGAGCCTGTGCAGATCGTTTTGCCCCCGCCACCCGGCGGGCCTTCGTTCGTCGCGACAGCAATTTGGCGCAGGTGTGCCGCGCAGAAGCAGCCTCAAGCCTGAGGCTCGATGGACCAGCAAAATTCTTTCCGGACGGCGGAGCCGGAGGGGTCCGCCGTACGTCCCCCGTTAGGTGCACAGCTTTTGAGTTTTCGCGAAGACGGATAAAACGGCAACCACACGAGCCGGCGGGGAGTGAGTAAGGCCGCTGTCATACAGTTGCGTAAGGGCCTGGTAAGGCTCGGTGACACAAGACGCGCTTGACTGCGGTCGTTGGAACTCGAGTGGAACTTGGCTAATGCCTTCAAGTCGCGCGTGGTGCTGGATACCGTCGATATCTGGGATGCCACATGGAGCCTTGCACAGGCAGGTACCAGGCAGGGCAGGTCGCGATGGGTTGCGTGTGGACGGCGGGCGTCCCAAAGCGCGCTCAAGCCGCGTTCGAAAAGGAAGCGTCTGAGAATTCATGAGAACCATTGGGGGGGGGGTTGCAAGGAAGCGTGCGTGCCAGGACCGCCGCCGGCGCGCGCGGGCCTGGAATGTGACAGTTTGGGCCCGTTCGCAGGCAGGTCGGCGAGGGCGCCGCCGGATAAGGAAAGGTCCGTAAATTGACTTGCGCGCTTCACGGGTGCCTTTCGTAAGTGGGTGGTTGTGTGCCTTGCCGAGGTAAGTGCTTACCGTCCAATAATGTTTTCGGGGTACATCATGCAAGTAGTCAGGCGGCCTGAATCGTGCAGAACCCCGTAGAAACTGTGGAAAAATGGTCGGGAGCTCCAGTCGTGCGCGCGCGCATACTGTATGTGTGGGACAGAGGTGTGATGTACTCGAGGCTAGCTGGCAGTTGCTGGAGCCTGCCTAGGGCCAGAACGGTAGACGCGAGCTAGCTATCAGCCGGCACGTGGGATTTCTAGGGCGCGTCCTCGCGCAAGTGACCCCCCGCGCGCGGGCGCGGCTGCGTTAGCACGACGTCTCTCGGAGCCGGTGAAACGACGACCGAGCGTCGAGGGAAGCCTCGCGATCGCGACAGGCGGCGCGCGGCGGACGACCGGGAGCAGGAGCTCTTCTGGAGGGGCGGGCCTGGGGGCCCGCCCTGACGCAGGGGCCGCCGCAAATGCATCAGCGGCGTCGCGAGGATACGGGCTAATGGAATGCGCCTGCGTCACGACTGACCGGGTCAGAAGGTCATTGCGACAAGTACGGTCCGTTCGCGGTTCGAGTCGTCCAGAGGCTCTCGAGTCCCGAGACTCAGAGGCTGCCTGACGGGCGGGTGAGATGGAGTTGATCGTGGCTTAGCGGGTGTGGGGCGCGGCGGCTTGTCGGGCTGGCATCACGGATGATCATTGTCGTATGATTGTAGTGGGACGTCGGCCCACCGCGTATAAGTACACCACCATCGAGTCATCGACCATCGATATCATTAGCACGGGTGGGCTGGCAGCCTGGAGCGTCCGGAGGTGTTTGAGGCGTGAGCGAGAGGAGACGAGCGAGAGCCGAGACGTCAGCAGTGCGGTTCGGTCGTTTGAACTCGCTCGCTCGCTCGCTCGCGGCCTATTAGTTCAGTAGCTCGCGGCGGGGCGAAGCGATAATTGAACGGATCGGTGCGATTGCATTGCTGTCGCCACGAGATATCGAAGAAGGTGGACGGGCGGCCACGGATAGTTGATGAAGGATGATTAATTCCATTCAGTGCGGCTGTGATGCTGCCGCGGTACGGGTGATGTGCGTGCGAGCGGAGAGGCTGAGTGAGAACGACGCTCGCTTTGTCTCAGTGCAGACGACGACGGACTTGGCGGGAGGAGAGCTCGAGACAGCGGGCACGAGAAGGCCTCGCAGCGAGATCCGCTGAGACGAATCAGATCGCGGCGCTAGCACGACCGAACACGCTCGCGCTCGCTGACAGTGACCGCACAGGCACGCCCGTCTCACCCGCCCCCCGATCCCCATCTCCCGGCCCACTCCGCCAATCTAGGAGGCTGGGACCGCCGTTGCATACCGCCCCGGAAAGGCAAGTCCGGCCACGGCCAGCGGCGCCACGCAACTTTCAGCGATCGGTATCTGCCCCGAGCCCGAGAGTGTGGGTCCGCCCAGATTCGGAGCACGAGGCTCTCGTCCGCACCCAGTGACGCCCTCCTCACCCGCATACTGTACGTACCGCAATGCACGGCGCGCACTCATGGCCCATCAGCGACACTCAACGCCTGCTACCTGTACATGCCGCACTCGGAACATGCCTGCGCTTGAGCATGCTGTCCGGTTGTCTAACCTTTGTCTCCCTGCCGCTTCCTACTCATCATCTGCCACTTTCAGTGAGCACAACATCTCCAGATACCATGCCTGAGCTTATCTCCAACGTCACCTTCGTCGCTAGTGCCGCGCGGTCCATCCGACGGCGGACGTCTCGCTCAGCAGTTTGGCTCGACCACCATTCGGTAGCCATAGTCTGACGATGCTACAACGCGCTCGAACTGTTCGAACCCTCGACAGAACTTCCAGCTTTGATACCGCGCACACAAGGCCGCCTCTCTTGCGGGCAATCTTGACATGCTTCTTCCCCGCTCATGAATACTGCTCGTAAGTTCGAGGCGCGTACATACTCGCCGCCCTCGAAGATCTTCCATAGGCGCGCTCTAGAACTCATCACAATCCGGGACTGAACCCTATGCCAGCCGCCAAGTACAGCCTTCAACTAGCACTGGATTCGTCCCTCCCCCAAACGAACGAACAGATTGCTCACAACAGGGACGGTACAAGGAAGCGTTCGCGAACCCAACCCATGACGTACACCTACCACAGTCGCCGCAGAAACGAACGCTAACGCACGGCCTCATCTCCGCCGCGGAGTGGGCCCTCTCTACGTTCCGCCGCGCGCGCTCAGAGCCAGCGTCGAGCCGGTGCTTCAAGAACCGCAACTTGCTATCCACCCCGCAGAGGCTCAAACGTGCCGCCGCCGCGAGCGCACAACAGGCGCACGCGCAGGGCCGCCGCCCGAGTGGATCAGCGAGTACGTGTAGCCGACGTCTGCATAGCACACATCGAATCCCCGAGTTCCGCGCGCGAAGAATGCAGGGGCCCACTGCAGAAGACGGATGGCGGCCTGCCGCAGTCCAGAGGGGAGGTACATGATCAGGATGAACTGCCGTGGAGGACGATTGCATCCGCGGAGGAGCGCCGCCACGCAAGCCGCTGCTGCTGCGACGTCGGTTGGTCCGTACGTGGACCTAACAGTCACAAGCTCACGCCAACGCCGGGGCATCCGAGCTGCGTGCTTGGATTGCAGCAAACACCGCACGCCGCGCGGGTTTTGTGAATATTATTGGTTTGCAGCCCCTCACTTGCACCGCCGGCGAGTAAGGATAAGCTATCGTGTCTAACGCACGTCGCACAATTTCCTCACCCATCTCTCATTCGGGCGGGCGATCCTCACATGGAACGGCGCACGCCTCTGCTACATCCGCCGCGCACACACACACTCCTGCAGCAAACAGCGCCACGCCTGACCAACGCAACAGCCCCCGGCCGAAAGCGCCGCCTTCCCAGCACACCATCCCTCGCCGGCTGTCCACGTCTCTCGCGCCCCACCGACCGTTACCGGGGTGAGTGGCCAGCCTTCTTCGCACATCTGGCTTCCTAGAAGCCGGATAAGCCAAACAAAGCCGGCTCGCCATAGGGATGTGCAGCGCGACGCCGCATGCCGCTGACGTCCGCAGGGAATGTCCCGGCGTCTCCAGTGCATGAGCGCACCCATACACGCCGCCCATCGACTCAATAGTACCGTACGCGCCCACGGCCCTCCGACGTCCGTCGCCGGCTGATCCGCGCCCGTGGCGCGCCGACGTCGTCGGTCCCTGTACATATAGCCACTCGCAAGTCCCGCACGTACGTACGTCTCTCAGGCTGCACCCTGGCGGCGAGTTTACTTGACTGACTCGCTCGAGCCCGGAGTTGTACGTTCCCTTGTTTGCGCGATTACCTTACCTCCTCAGGGGGATGCAGCTGGTACGCACACGGCCCTTTCCCAGGCGGGTGCCTGTGAAAGCTCCGCAGAGGCCGGCGCCGCTGACCTGGGCGGCGCAGGTCCCGCGAGCTGTAATGATCGCTATCATTGATCTCGCACTCTTGATGCAGCGATTCATGCAGCGTACCTCGTATCATCCGTGTGCAAACAACATCGCGTTCATGAGCACACGCACTCGAAGCACAAGCGATCCCGAGCACGGGGCTAACATTACCTGCAAAGCGACGCGCGCCCCCGCCGGGCCGAGCCGTCCATGCTCCGCTGCCTTTGTCTCCCCTCAAGCCCGCTGGGAACAATGGTTCTCAGCGTGGAAGACGCGACGCACGCACACATACTGTATGTCAGAGGCTTCTCCTTTGTCCCGGGTACGCGGGGGGCGCCGCAGCCGGTGCTGCCCATTCCCTTCCCCAAGGCACGCACGCACCTGTCCGAACGGCGAGTGCTGCTTCGCAGCGGGCGAGCCGAGGGTGGCCACCGCGCGAGCGAGCGCGGCCGGCCGCTGTAAGCTCGGTGTCCCAGCTCTCGTCATCACCCGGTGTGCAAGGCGCGGGATCAGTCCTGTAATGTATACGTAGCTCAGTTAGCTTAACCTCCCGGAACTCACGCACTGCAAGTATAACGTACCCCGCACTGCGTGGGTTCCGAAGCCTCCTCCCTCCGGCGTCAGAAGGAGAGTCGCAATCGTACATACCTGCAGCAGCACGCCGTAGACGCGCGACGGCACACTGGCTGCACAGCCGCTCGTGCTGCAACGTGCCGCTGAGAGAAAGGACCGGGGAGCCCGGCGCGCGCGCCTGAAAGCTTCTTAGGCTCGAGTTTCAGCCCTCGCGGCAGCGTCCGAGCGAAGACGTACATTCGAACAGGGCACCGTAGCGAGTCGTATGATCGCAAGCGATGCCAGCCATCAGCACTGAGTAGACGAGCGGCGTCGGGCGCTCAACTGAGCACTCGAGCAAGATCCGCTGGAAGCAAGGCATGTCATTGTATGGTGAACGCCGCGGGGACAGAGCGCTCGAGATACAGCACATACTTACTGATGCCTGCAGGCTGCAGCCGACATCCACATCCGACGTCCATCCGTCCCAGCGGGAACGCGCTGCGGTGATGAAGATGCGATTGCAAAGCTGGCTCCAACGAGCTCGCGGGTTCCTCTGATCGGCCGCGCGTGCGCTCCGCGCAGGACGCGCACGAACTCGCGGGCCTCTCTTCGTCTCGGGCGTGAGCAGATGGGTTTTGGACGGTGGCGGCGGGGCGGACCTTGCGCGAGCTCGGGTCTGCGAGCCAGCGCCCCCGAGCCCATCGCACTGACCGATGCCGGGGGCCACTGCAATAGGACCGATGCGAGCAGGACCCCGTCTCTGTCAGGACGCGCTGGCACGGGCAAGCTGTGGCTCAGACCCGCGACGTCGCACCGACGCTGGACAAGCGCACTTGGCGAACACCGAACGCTACCACAGCTGGCGTCTGGGCCGGTCTGCATTATGTACGCACCTTTGAGTTTGCCGCTGTGCGACGGAGTTGAGCGATAATTGCCGGATGGGGGATGGCGTGTTCGCTGACCTCCGCAACCGGATATGGAAGGCGGCGTATTACACACACGACCTCGCCTCGGGCGGGATGATGTGCGGGCGTTTGTTCCCAGCCCGTGCCGCGTTCGCAGGATGAGCGGACCTGACACCGACAGAACCTGGGTGAGGCCGGTCTGATTTGGTCGTGTGCGTGTGTACGTGGACGGTGGGCGGCTGGGCGGATGGGATGGGATGCGCTGACGCGGTGAAGGCGCTGTTATGGAGGGCACATCATCCGAGCATGCGGATGGCCTGGCGAGGACAGCGGCTGCGCCGCGGGGGCGTGATCGCGCGAGTCGCACCGTGGCACGGAACGGTCGAGAAGCGCGGCTGAGGGGGCAGGAGGCGCGGGGCGTCCGTGTTTTGGCAGTGTTGGATATGGATAAGTGATTGTCAGACCGACAGGTGGGGGGCCTGATGTCTATTGGGAGGGAAACAAGGGCGTGGGCATGGCTGTTGCCCGGTGCTGGACCGTGCTGCGCGGACAGTGATGGCACGATGCAGATGGACGCGACGCGTCTGTGCGTGTTGGGCAGCGACAAAGATCCGTCTGTTCCCAGTAAGGGAGCGTTGTGTGACTGTGCTTCGTTCACGACAACGCGGCCTGTGCGGGGGGGAATCGGTAGGGACTAAACGAATGGGGACAAGTGTGGTATGTAAGTGGGTATCATAGGAAAGGCCGGGGGGGTGCGAGATTGGGAACGGGGGCTATCAGAACGGGAAGCGGGGGCGTCGAACGTTCTGCGCTCCGTGGCCGGTGGGCTGGGTTGCGCGCAGACGAGAATATGAAAGCGGTGTCGGAGAGGAGAGTGGACAGGGCAGCCGAGGAGGGAGCACAAGGCGGGCGGCCCGTGGGCGATACGATACATACGCGGGCCAAGCGGCTGGGGACGCGAGGCCGTGGATAGGAACGTCAGAGTCGGTCTCAGAGAGTTGCAGCAAGCGGGCGTCCGGAGGAACTGGGAGGCTGATAGACTGAGTCAGTGCCGACCAGTACATCTGCCTATCCGCTGCCGCCTAGCAAAGGCCCGACATGGACAAGATATGTTTTCGCCTGAGGCTCTTGGTCTGCACGTGCACAGTGCAGACCGGTCGCTACCTCCGGCCGTTCCTTCCAAATGCGGGAGGTGCCTGCCGGATTGGGACGCGGACGGCCCGTGATGAGGTTTAGCCGCGAGCAGGGTGCACGAGGCTATCATCGGTTGACTGACGACGACGACCTGGCCAGCCCGCGGTACTTATTGTCTCCTGCCCAGGCTAAGGAAACACGCTAGGCTCCTCCACGCCGTGCCCAAGGGCCGCGCAAATTATCGAGAGCTAGCAAATTCAGCCGGGCCACTGGCGCAACAGGCCCGTCCGCGCCACGTCCGCTCATCCGCACACCCGTTCACGCTTGCGACCCGCAACGCGCGTGAACGGCGACCAGTCCGACCAGGGGCGGCGTTTGATTATTTTCACGCTGAGACAAGCTTATAGATCCCACTCAGTCGCCCGTCGCCAGTAGCCAGTCGCCAAATGAAGAGACCCGCGCGTACGGACAGGTGTTAGTTGGCTGTCGGCCGCTTGAAAAAGGTGTCAACGCGTGCCCAGGCAAGAAGGCAACGGACCTGGTGATTTCGGTTTCACCACGCACGCAGCGCCAGCAGCGGCACAGGCTTAGGAACGAAGCCGAGCGTGTCGCGAGCACGCGGAAGGCAAGATGCTCAGACTCGGACTCGGACTCGGACTCGGACTCGGACTCGGACAGCGATGGAGATGGGCGCGCAGACGGCGAGTATAATGGGCCGACATATGAGCAAGTAAGCGAGTTACGAGAGCGGTCTGCTACGGAAGAGAACCTAACATGCTACCATTGCCAACAGAAGCACACCGGGCGGCCCTGCACCTGCCACTCGGTGGAGGTTTGCGAGCTCGGGTTCGGAACTTTGAGCTTTGAGTTGGGAGCGTTGCTCTCTCGTTCTCGTTGGGCTCGTTCTCGCCGTGTGCGCACGCGGCACGCGCACCGCTCGCAGTCGGTCTGATTCTCAAACGCCGCTGCCGCCACCGAGAGACGAAACCCTAGTTTGGGGGCCCATCGCCCGAATACCCGCTTTTCTGACCTTTTTCTGGCACCTTGGGCCGCGCGGCGGCTGCGCACCGTCGACGTGGACTGCCTCTTCTGGGAGACTGTTCCCGGTAACGTGACGTGAGCGCGGTGAGAAGCCGCCTCGTGGCTGGGACAGGGTTCCGAAAAAGGGCAGAAAGGGGGGAAAGGCTATGGGGAATGGGGTGGTGATGGGAACCGGCGAGGTGCCGGGCGGGAGGAAAAGGGGATGGCCGGGAGGGAGAAACGAAAAAGAAGGAGGGGGAAAACGAGCGGGGTGCCAGTCGGGGCGTGAAAGTGAGCATCGCAGATTGATGGGAGAGGCGAGACTGGGAAGGGATAGACGTGGCTGGAATAGGCAGGAAGGGGCCTGGCGGCGACCCCTGTTTGTTCTGGGCCGGATTTGGGCATGGGACGGCAGGGGTGGTGGATCGGAGGATCTGGGGAGAGGGGGGTGAGATCTGGGAGTGTCTGTGCCGGATTGGGGCCTGGGATTCGGATTTGGATTCGGATTTGGGACGTGGCGAGACGCAAAATGGCGGTTAGCGGAGCCGGGGAGGGCGAGAAGATCTCAGACAGCCCGGAAATCCGAATCTAAAACGAAAACCAAGTGAGAACTGACCTCCTCCGCGTCCGCATCCGCATCCGCATCCGCCCCCGCCTCCGTTCCTTTTTAAAATACTCCCTCTCCTACGCACCCGCGCTGTAAACTGATCACATTTCATCCTACGCCTCCTCCTTCCTTCTTCTCCTCCTCTTCCTCCCGCCGCCTCTCTCCTCGCCCATACTTATGCATGGCCCGTACTACCGCGACCCCGTCCTCCCGCCCTCCCCAGATCCGTCTCCTCTCTCCATGTCTTCTGCTGCCCTCCACCTCCCGCAGGAGCTCGCGCACACATGGGCTCACTGGCGGCCCACAAAGCATCAAGCTCCGCTCACCCCTCCCCATTCAACTCTCCCTCAAAGACGTGCGGTAGCCCCTCAGCAGCACACCCCGACGGTGCTTCCCCCGATTTCCTACTTTGACAGGAATGTCTCGCGTCATTCACCAGGTACGTCCTCATCCGTCTGGTCGCGCTCCTGCCATTCCCCTTACTCTGCAACCAAAGTCACGCCACCACCATCCGAAGACTACACGCAGTGGGACAAGCATGACGCTTCGTCCTACCGTCTACCGGCAGTAGTGGCTCCCCCCGCACCCCCTCGCTCGCTCGAGCCTTCGCCCTCTTCGTCTCAGCACGAACTCCCCGAAGACCCGTTCGCGTCGACGTCATACACCCTGGACTGGTTCGGCAGCGACTCGCATCGGTCCTCGCGCTTCATCGCGGAGAAAACGTGCGAGATGATCTGCTACCTCTGGTTCTCCACCCTCTCGAGCAATAACGCCTCACCTTCGAAACGCAACCGCCTGCACTCGAGCCAGCACCCTTCCTTCTCGCCTAATAGTAACTCTTCGACCGCTCTGCTACAGTTCACCGTCTCGCCGGCCTTCGTACGCTTCATGCAAAAAGTACTCGAGACGACACAAGTCAGCCAGTCGGTCATCGTATTGTCTCTACAGTATATCTATCGCCTCAAGGCGCGTAATCCCTTCACCACTGGTCAGGCCGGGAGCGAATACCGGGTCGCGATTGCAGCTCTCATGCTGGCGAACAAGTTTGTCGATGAGTAAGCGCCCCTCTGCTTCCCCTTTGTGTCCGGAACATGTGCTGAGACTGTCTGCCAACTTGCGCAGCAACACGTACACGAACAAGACATGGTCCGAGGTCTCCGGGATCGAGCTGACGGAGGTGAACCGGATGGAACGCGAGTTTCTGCTCGGTATCGACTTCGGGCTTTACGTGGACAAGACGACGTACGAGGGTTGGCTGAACCTGCTCAAGGGGCTCGTGTCGGCCAAAGAGCGCGACGCGAAACACTGGCAACGCTCGCGCTATCCTGTGCGCACTTCACACCTCCACCGCCCGCACTGTCACAGGCACGCGCACGCACATACACCACAATCACGTGCCGTGTCACACCGCGCCCGATCATCCTCGCCCCGCCGCTCTTCGTTCTGTGTCGTGTCCCATCCGAGCCCAAGCCCGAGCGGATACTCCCTCCCTCGACTGCAACAGTACACCCCCGCCCCTCTCCACCACCCGTCCCCGTACGCATCACCCGCGCACAGCGACTTCCCCGCTGGCTCGAAGCGCTCCGCGTCCGCCGCCTTTTCACCCACTTCCGCCTCCTTCCCGGCTGTGCAGCAGCCACCCGCTCAGGTCCCAAGGCGGACACAGGGCCTTACGCTCGATATTCCCCAACCGCTCGCACATTCGCGCGACAGTTCGGCGTCCCCGCTCGAGTCGCTTACGTCGTTCTCGAAGCTGTCGCTCGGGGCCTCTCCCGTCGACAACGGACCCGTGCCCGTCTGGCCCGCCGTCCGGCACGACGACTACCCGCGGACACTGGTGTCCGCATATCGCATGGACGATCAGCGACAGGCGGTCGCTCCTCAGGTGAGCTCCCCGCGTGCTATCCGCAGTTGGTCTCCGTTCCTGACATCGCCTTAGCACCTGTACTTTTACTCGCTCGCTGGTTCGCCTTTGGAGTCAGAGGAGGAGCGTCGCTCGCGCAAGGCACGGCTGCGTTACCACCAGGCACCTGTGCCTACCGCAGCGGCGTACCAGTACCCGCCTTCCATGCCCATGGTCGTGCAGTCCGCGTCGACGAGCCCCTACGAAATGCATTCGCACGTGCCAGCTCCCCAACCTGTGCTGCCTCCGTTCTCGGAAGTCTCACAGGCATGGGCGATGGGCGCAGACGGCATGTCTGTCGCCGAGAACGCACAGCTTCCTCCCATCCACGTCGAGCACGATTCCCAGCACCAGTCGCAGGCCGCTATCCCGTCGGCACCCTTTGCGAACGCGGGACCCCCAGGGGTCCAGTTTTACTCTACCATGACGCCAGACCTCGCTCCGCATTATTACAGGACGCGTGGGCGGCAGGCATAATCCTCTCGGGTGCATTATAGTAGTCTACGCTAGAACTTTGGCCCTTCACCGGACTTTATTGCTGCATTACAGAACATATTACTTATTACGCATCGCATTCGCACCAGCATCCGGTTCTCCACGCCCATCACGTCTCGCATCGCCCGTTGTGCATTGTAACAGTCACCAGAATTCGCGCTCGTCGTTATGCTGCATACATACATTTCCGCATCACACCTTATTCTCTCCACTTCAGGGTTTACGTTGCCATACGTGCGCGCGTGCGCATTCACGCTGTCCATCATGTTGTTCTTCTGCATTCCCAACAACAAATACACCGAACAAAGCAGAAAAGGCGTCTATCACGCCCTCCATCTCCGTGCTCGTCCGAACGTCTGTCATGATGAGTGTTCGTCTGGGGCTTGCGCGCATCTTGGCCCTTGTCGTTTATGAGCTTCTGTCTCGGTGTGACGACCGCCTCGGACCGACGTTGCAGCCAGAGCCGCGACCGATACAATGTGAGATCACACATGATGAAAATATTAAAGCTTAACACCCCCTCGCGCGCGGCTCATCCAAGACCGCCCGACGACGGGGCGGAGCGTGAGGCTGTCGGTGATGGCCCATCAGTCGGATCGGCGAAGTTTCTAGCCTCGCGCGTTTCGCAGTACTTAGTGGTGCGCCGCGGGCCGCGAGCTGCTGCCCCGCGCGACAAGTGCGTTTGTGGGCCGTGGCGGCAACAAATGAGCGAGTAACCATACGCAGCCCAGCGCGGCGGCCCCTGGGACCGAGAGGCACGGCGGCGGCGCACTGCCAGCCCCCGGCAGAACTTGCGCCTAAAGGCGCGACGGGAGACCGGCACCATCCTCATCCAGCTCTGACTCCTGGCCATCGGCCCATGCCTCCGGGGCAGGGGCGAATCGCTTTGCCAACCCGCCCAAGTCCACGGCGCGGATGTGCATGTGGGGCCGCCTGGTAACGATGGCCCGGGCGTAATTGGTTTGCTATTGTGGCGGCTTGTTCAGCGGTACGCGGACGGCCGCGTCGATGGATTAATGCATGATGCAGATGCGCACGACCTGCATTGGCATGCGTCTTGGTGTCTCCCCTTGGCACATTGTGCGGCTGCGAGATGCGAGGCGCGACTCGGTCGGTGCATATGAAGATGGTCCTATCGGACGACACGGAGGCTCGGGTGCTCAGTTGGGCTCAGGCGTGGTGCCGCGTGGCCGTGGCGGGGCTGGCTTCGCGGGTCGGAGTGCGGCTACAAAGTCATGTGTGGATTTGGAATGGGCTGGGTGGGGGTGGGAGAGACCTGGGAAAGACGTGCCTCGCGCAGGCGGGATCCGCCCGCGGACGAACTCAGGTCAGGGAGCACCAGCGTCGCAGACCATCATTGTCCGGCAATCTGAACCTTTGGCAGTTTCGTGTTCTCGTCCCTGCTCGGCTTGCGGTGCTTACGGCCACATACCCGCCCGCTGGGACATGGGCGGTGGCATCAGGCGTGCGCAGAACGTTCAGTGAGTACGGTAAGGTCAGTACGGTACCACGGCAGATGCGGCCGGCGACTGCGACCGCGACGTGTCAGCGGACGTAGCGATGTACAATGCTTGCACGCGACACACAAAGGGAGCGCCCCCGCCGTATCAACGCGCGCATGTACAGCGAATTCGGAAAGCGGAAGAACTTGGGAACAACCCACGGACGGGCTGAACGTTCATCAATTACGGTCTGCGCCGCAGCGGGCGACGGGGTCCGCGTCTGGCATTTTGACACACATGCAGGTCCTTACAGGCAGACTCGGCCTGCGGGAAGGTAAGGTGTGTGACGCGCGGGAGGGAGGAAGGGGGGGGGGGGCTCAGGAGATGGGTTGTTGGCCGGGTAGGATGGGATCCGGGCGTGGCATGGTGATGGACGCACCTACAGGCTGCGGAGTCGGCGGCGATCAATCACCCACCCCTCGCTTCGCCTTGGGGTTTGCAGTGAATTGTTGTGAAAGCCGGGAGCTGCAGCCGGGCGCGGAAGGATGCCAAGTTTGCTCACAGCGGTACTGCGTTTGTTAGTTTGTTTGTTCGTTCGTTCGTTCCTTGGTAGATCAATCGAAGGTTCATCATCATGGCTGCAGGGGCGTATGTGGGCATCTTGGGCTAGCACTGTGCCCGAGCGCGCGCGCGAGGGAAGTTGGAAGCTGGAAGGACGGGATGGAAGGAAAGCGGACGGGACGACGCTGAAACATGGACCCAGAGTGCCAACCTAGACAGACTCGCCGCTGCGCTATAGTGCGGGCGCGGCGGGGTGTTGCTGTACCTAGCGCCGTCACCAGGATCAGATTCTGGCTGGCTGGCTGCTACGTACTTGCACACTCACAGCGAATATGTACAGTACGTACCGGGCGGAGGTTGACACCCATCACGCACACGCGCAACTTACTAACCCTCCCTCATCGGTCTATGACCGGTAGCGTTCCGTGCTCCACACACGCTCGCCAGGGGGACGCGCGCGCGAACCTGACTTGGCCACGGACATGAGCACCGGTGTGCACATTGCAACACGAGGCCGCATCAGCCACGACGACCGCCGACCATACCGCACCAGCGACCGTCACGACGGCGCAGGCCGTATTTGTGCTAATGCGCGAGGGTGATGGTGCGGTAGGTTCAGGCTGAGGTAAGTCAGTGCTCAGGAGGTGAAGCGAGCTCGAGGCAGCGCGTAAACGAGGGCTGCTGCCGGCCGCGGGCATGGCCCACGCTGGGCGCGCTGCAGCGACAGAACACGGTGGACCAGGCCCGACCTCCCGAGCATCCGACCGGCGCGCCAAAGCGGCACGGCCGCACAAAGCCCACCCCAGTCGTCTGGGATTGTTGCCCGAGGCACGAAACGCGAGACAAGCACAGACAGGGAGCGCGGTCGCGGCAGCCCCGTAGCCGGTGTGTCTCGAAGCACCCCTCGGCGGCGACCGTCGACCATGGAAGCGGCACACGGATGCGCATGCGCTAATGCGAGACGTGCGTACGTAGGCGTGCGCCTGGGCTGCGGCGTCCTGCGCTGGGCTGCGGTGCGGCGCGGAGACGAGAAGGAAGGGAGCGAGCGAGCGGGGGCAACTGTGCGGCGCAAGCGTGCGCGGTACTTGGCAAATTGCCTGCGGCGGAACGCGGACGGTCGGACGGCTGCCAGACCATCGCGGACGCGCTCATACTACCCGGGCCCTTGTTCATGCACGCGCGCGCGGGGGGGGGGGTGGCTTGCCAGGCTCGAGGCCTGCCGCGTTCAGGATGTGGCTCATTCCTCTCGCTCGTCACTGTCTGCGCACGATCCGCGTCGCCCATACAAGGGCCGGGCCCCGCGGGGTGGTGGTGGTGGGTGCTAATAGGTTCAGAGTGCGAGGATGCGGCGCGAAGCGAGTGGCACCTCCGCAGGTCACGTCGCGCGTGCGAGCGTAGGTTCGTGTTTGCACTCGCCGCCCAAAGCGGAGGAGGGGGGAAATCTTACCGAAGGATGGCGGGCGCTGGGAACCTGAGTGTATGTGTCTGCGCCTGTTCATGAACGCGGAGGCGGCTCTGCTGCCGCCGAGCTCTATCTGAGAGCTCGGGCTGCGCGCGCGATGGCGAAGGGTGGACCGGGGGAAGGAATGGACGAAGGCGGCGCGGCTGTTGTCGGGACTTGTCAGACAGCTGCTGCAACCGCTGCGGCTGTTCTGTCGGATTCACATACGGAGCGTGCCATACTGCAAGAACACGAGCGGGCGCGGCCGAACCGGTCGCGACATCATATCAGGTAGACGGCTGCGGCGAATCGCGCTGGGTGGGTGTTCGGACGCGTGAGGACCTGGCAATAGGCACATGCGTGCGTGTGGGCGTGCGCCAGTTACAGACGAGGGGACGCGCACAACGAGTGATCAGCCACTCCAGCACCGAGGACTCGTGGGCGCCACGGCCGCGATAGATCAATGGATAGATGGATGGAGAACGGATGGATTGTTCGTTGGATGGGCGCGCACGGGGGTGTGAGATTGATGAAGAGAACAGCTGGATTAGGGTTAGGCCTTCACAGAACAACAGAGCGTCGTTGTACATGTGCGATTACATACGACTGAATACCCGCGTTCTGACGCAGGCTGCCGGCCAAGGGGACATGCGTGTCAGCGGCGGCGGTCGGGTGGGAGGATGCCTATTGGGGCAGGCTCGTCCGGAGAACCGGAGGCTGTTGGCCTCCCTCTGCCTGTGCGCGGGACGAGACGCGGCGGCGAAACCGAGTGCTGGATTCTCCTGGGCGGGGAACTTCGAGATAACTTTGTTCGACAACTGGCATTTACGGAACAATAAGCCCCTTCTCCCCACCAGGGTTATCCGGGTAAGTGCGGAGAAAACACGAGGCGTCCGCACCATATCCGAACGATGGTTTGTTCAAGGTTTGTTTGGGTGTTTGCGGGCGGCAGGGGCAGCACAGGATTTAAGATATGGTAAGTGGTTGTGGATCAGACGAGTCGCGGAGACTCATAAGGTGGTAGTACTAGGCGCGGGGTCCTGCAGCTGCTCGGCCGCTTGCTTGTCGAGCCTAGCCTTTTCCTGCTCAAGGCGAATCATGTTTGCGGCGAGAAAGCCCTGGGTGAACTGATATCCGGAAACAACGCCGGTGACTGTAGGGAGAATGTGAGGAACGTCATGAGTGCCGAGGAGGGTGTACACGTGGAGGATGAGGCGAGGCTGGGCACGGGCTGCTGGCGAAAGAGGGAAGGTGTGGCCAGGAAGTTGACGCACCTACACCGCAGAGGATGATGGCGTTCCTGTTGAGCCGGAACAGTCTTGCACCGAGGATGGCTAGATGAAGAAAACAAGCGGGGGTGAGCGAGACGAGAAGGTCGAAGAGGATGCGCAGCGGAGGAGATGGAACACACTGGTGCGCATCGGCTGCTGCAGGCAGACAAGCGGGAGCAGACGTACCACTGACAAGGCCCGCGGACAGGCCTGCAAAGATGCCGTCCCGCTGTGCTTCCTGTTCGTGTCGCTCGTGTGTGAGAACGGGCTGAAGAGAGCACATGGAGGTCGCTTACCCGTGTTGCTCGAGCTACGGCGTCGATTGGAAGGCCCCGCGGCGACTCGCCTGCCCCGTTCGTGGTTTCCGCGGCCATCGTCGTTCACTGCACTCGGGAAAACACACAGGTCCGGCTCGAGTCCAGAGATGCTGCTCTTCCGAGTCGCGTGACACGGGCGTGACAGGCGCGTCGCGTAACGCGTCCACCCGCTTGAAGCGCCCGCCGCGCTGCTTTCCCCGACGACGCGGACCCCATCCATCTCGGCCGCTGTCTGGACGTGTGCCCGAGCGCGGTCTGTCCGCGACGACGACGAACATGTCAGACCGCAAGAAAAGAAAGCTCTCACCTGTTCCTTGCGCAGCATACACCGACATCCAGTGTCCGTATAGCCCCCACGCGCTTTCTCAGCCCCAGCCTGACCTTTCTCGCGATCCCTCCAGCTGCGCTCGCTAGACTCAAACCCAAACTGAATGGAAAACAGCCTGACTGGAACTCCGTCCGCACGGATCTTCTTCATTTATCCGCCCTCGCCGAAGCCCTAGCCAACCGTCGTCCGCGTGCCAAGAAGGGCGATGAATGGGCTCAGCGCGCGGACGACTTGGATCACGAAGGTTCGTTCCAGCTACAACTCCAGTTCCATATACCTACAACTCCAGTTCCATATACCGTTCCTGACATGCTCAACATCACTCCGCACAGGTGTCATGCTATGGAACGCGTCTGTCGTACAGAGAGATGTCCCAGACGACGATGCATATCGCCCCGCTTCCGCAGCCAGTGCGTCCCCTTTTGCTTCTTCTCTCCCACCCCTCTATATCGGGTCCCGCGCGTCAGTGAGACTCGCTGCTTTCCGTCTCATCGAGGCCGGCATGGAACACAAACCGGGTATACAGAGTACGCCGCTTTCCCCTCGTTGCTATGCCCTGACAGCCCCCTCAACCTCCCACTCGTTCACATCAGCCCTCATTCACGTTCTTCAACTCGCTAGCAAGGCCGGTGCCAGTTTGGCAGGTCAGACCCCATGTCCTACACTCTATCTCCGCAAGCCGGCTGATGCGCAAGCTGATATATGCCGCTCACGTCCGTAGACGTAGGAGACGTCACCCTCGCCGCAGGCGTCCTCGGGTCGGCAGCAAAGGTCGTCCCCTTTACCTATCCCATATGCATCTGTCCTCTCCATAGCAGCTGACAAAGGCTCAACCTAGTATGCTGATTTCTTGGGCGCCGCCGATGACCCGCAGAACGCCCATACCCAGGCCCGTGCACGCGCCATTGTTCTGTACTACAGCAGCCGCATGGAAGCCGTGAGTGGTCAAGATTCACACCACCTCCACCGCTCACATCGGTCGTCACAAAGGCGTTCCGAGAGGGTAATGACGGTGTGGCCGACTTCATGTTGGAGAAAGTCTCAGGTGCGTTACCGTCTGTTGTGATCTAGCCTTCACCTTGATGCGCCGCTATACAGAGAGCAATCAGTACCTCTCGCTTCTGACCCCTTCCGATGTGAGAGGCGTTGTCTAGCTTGAACGCCTGCAGTTGCTGATACGTATATCTAAGCGGAGAACGTTGGCTGGGAAATTACTGATGATAGGCAAGAACATGTTGAGATCGAGCACGCCAGGCGACCCTGCTGGGAATAGCTCACGGAATTCCGTCAAATGGATTCAACGCGCGTTCTCGATCATCGAGCCACTCGAAGATGCGGCAGATACCGGCGATGGCCAACTGAGGGTAAGCCGGTCCTTCAACCGCTGACGTCGAGCGTTCGCACGGATTGATGTCTGGTAGCGATCAATTCTCAGAACCTTGGGTAAGTCGATTCTTGTTAATTTGTGTTTTGCGACATTACTGTACACTGGTTCGTCCACGTGTGAACAGCGCGAGCCTACTTCTTGTCATCTGGACAAGATCCAGAGAACCTCGCACGCGCGGAAGTATCTCTACAAGAGCTCATAGAGTCCGTCGACTCCTCCATGGATCACGTAAGTCCACAACAGGGCGACGCTGCTATCCGACCCTTACCACCGTACTAGACCTCTCCCGAGTACCAACAACTTCGATGGATGAGAGTAGCTATTTTGAAGCGCCGTAAAGCGCCGCACCCTGCCCTTCTCGACGGTAGGTTTCATTATGGTAAGATGGCCCCGGACGCAGTTGTTGATTCGGATACCATAGCATTTCGCTCCATCATTGATCACATGCAGTACTCGGAGAATACCATCACGGAGTACGTGTGCCTATCCGACGATTACATACGTGCAATTTCTCAAAAAACCACGGAAACTTGGAAGCATTCTACAGGAGCTCAGAAGCCTCGGACATGACCAGTACGTTCGGGCGTTCGATCTCCTCGCTATCCCCATACCCGCATCACGTGTGTTCAGCCCTTTCTTCTCTAGTGGTCTAGTCACAGCCATCCATCTACATTGTCTCCAGCAGGCGTTCGAGGCCCAAGATAGCACAGGCCTGGCTTATTTGGATCGCCTCTTATTGTCACTGATCTACCACAGTTCCAAGGACGATGACCACGCGCGGGCGATGCAAGACTTAGACAGTGGGCTGAAACGTGGGTGTATTGTCTGTTCCTCAGACACGCGCAACCCTCACAGTCGGGCTGTGCATATAGTCTTGGACGCCCGAGAATATGAACTGCCCAAGATTCCGACTACGGCCTGTTTGACAGTAATGCGCGTTTTCCACGTTACGTTATGCGCTCCCTGATCATCCCGCAGTTACTCTGGCAATTCGGTGATCGGCACTACCACGCCAAACGCTGGGCGAACGCCGCCGACTGGTTTCTCGTAGGAACCCACCGTGTGTTCGAGTCCATGTCGCACATATCGAACGCGAAGTGCCTCCGCAAGGCGGCGCTGTGCTTTGTTCAATGCGGCGAACACGCCCGGGCTTCTGCGATCATCTGCCGCTGTCCACCCACGGACGCGGCCACCCACTATGTCTCGCTGCTGATTGCGGCCCATCAAGGTAAGATCAATCCGGATAGTGGTACTGTCAGGTCCTGAAGAACACCGAATCAACAGGCCTTGAGGACGAAGGTACTTACGTCGCTACGTTTCAGGGGGAGCGGCTCGCACCGATCACCTTTCACACAGCCGTCGCTGCGGTGCGGGAGATGGTCCATGCGTCAAACTTCAACAAGAAGATGTTGTTACTCGCCACCCGGCTCGCACATGAGTCCAGTATGAAGAGCCTGCTGCTCTCGGTGCTAGAAGCGTTGCTAGATGCGTCGACACGGGACGGTGTGGAGGCCGTGGCGGAAGCAGTCACTTTGGTTCGCTGCATCATCAGACTCGTTCTCAGAATGATGTCAGAGCCCGGCGCGGATTTGTGAGTTATTTCTCGCCGCGCAATTACGGGCGCGCCTTATCTGACTCACCCGGAACCCGGTTTTTCCCAGACCGTTATACATTCCCATGCTTCTTCGCCATTTCTCCACAGGTACGTTATCTGCCTTATGTTGAATGGTTCCTAGCCCCGTGGCTGACCCCCGCGCCCCACGCTGAAGCGCTCTCGCTCGTCACAGCGCTCGAGGCGAAGCAGGATACCGCCATCGGCACGAAGGACGTCTCGTGGTTATGGCGGTCCGCATACAACATCGCCGTGCAAGGCTGCGCTGAATGGGAGAACCAGGAAGAGACCGTGTCGGACCTGTTCGATATCGCCCGGCAGGTGCGAGAGCGGGCCCATCTCCGCGCATTCTACAACCCCGCCAGAACATCGCCTCACTCTCTCACATATGTGCGACTTAGCTCCTGCAAATTCACGCGCAGAGCGCCGCGGTGGATACCGAACCCGAGCTACAGATGTTCCTGATTAACGCCTCCTTTGCGGGCGCCGCTGGAAGAGGTAGGAAGTTCTCTGCGATTTCAAGTAGCAGCCTGTCACAGGTTGTCTGCGTGCAGTGTTCGCATCGCGCCGACTGGCGTCGAACCACGCCGCTGAAGGGGTACGTAGGCTACGCAGCTGATGTCTGGCCACCGACATATCACATCGGACTTCTATAGGCGGACCGCTGGAGATTAGTCGCACAAGAGATCACCTCGTGTTCTGAACGAATACGCAAGATCATCGCGGGCGCAAATAAACTTGGTGGAGAAGATGCACAGCGCGCTCAATCGTTCCTCTCCATTCTATCCGTCTTCGGGGTAGAGGTGGCCTGCCGACTGAAGACTTGGGACCGTGTAGTTGAGATCATCGAGGTGACGGCACATCCACTACATCCAGCTCTCTCCTGACCAGGCAGACTCCGACAGGACACAAATCGCGTGCACGATGTGGACCTGGGGACGTATGAAGCGATAACTGACGTCTTGGTAAGTTCTCCCGCCACACGCCGTGGGTCAGATGATACCAAACGCGCCGCACTTGCCGTTACCAGTGGTCAGAGAAGGATTGTCCCGTTGACGGTGCGATAGTTTTTTTTTTCATACCGCCGCACCCTGATACAGAAGCGTCGCCCACCGAACCTTCGCGCCGCCGCCGCCGCCGCCGTTTCAGTGCTATTCGCCGCCCTGGAGGTACGTTTCGCACCGCTGCGACCGCGTTCGTCGCTCGGCAATGTGATCGACCGGGTTTTTCTTAGGCCATCTTACACGCCAGCCTCGACCGTGCCGCCCTGTCAGTCGAGAAGTTCTCAAGATGGCTGCGCGCCATATGCACCATCCTGCTCTCGCGCAGCTCGTCCGCCGATCGGACCAAAGCGATTGGTTATGTCGAGCAGGCTGTCGGCGTGCTCCAGGACCACGCCGTCGAGAGCGACTGCCAGGTACGGCGCCGCCGTGCAGCTTTAAGACCACCGGGCATTTACCCTTACCGGTCAGAGATACCCCATGGACGAGCGCCACTGGCTCTTGGCGACGGCGTACAATACTGGAATAGAGTGCTTACAGTACGTCGACGCTTCGGGGGACGGGCTGCCGGGATGCTGACCGGTCCTGATCGTATCATGTAGTGCCTCGTTGCTCGACGAAGCAAAGCGGTGGTTCGAGGCATCGACGACGGTCTGTCGCTTCGTGCCGGACGGCGAGGCTCGCTCGGACAAGGTTCGTTTGCTCGTCGTCGCCGGTTGTCCGCTAATTCTTTGCGCGGTACCGTAGATCTCGAAGACCTACACCCAATTGCTCGAACGATACACCCGCTGAAAGCTGGACTCTGTCCCTGGTTGTGGCCTTGCTCATAGTCACCGCTGACTTTGTCAGGCTCTGGAATCTGGCTCACTTCTTGGTGGTTGCGCTGTTCAAGTTCACGACTCGATTACTGGCTATATTGTTCGCGCTCTGGCTCTCCTGCTTCAAGCTCTGCTGGTATCCATCTGCTCGCTCTTGTATGGAGAGATGTCCGTAGTCTCAGATATGTAGCCCCTGACTGACGTTTGTACTGTGAGGAATCGATGTGTCTTGCTCACTCCTCCATGTGTGCCCGGGTTTGATTCCCTCGGTTTCTGGCCGCTCAACGCCGTCAGTGCGGTTCTCACTTGGTCGCACCCCACCCGCGTTGATGACTGGTGCGCTTCTACTTGCCGTGTGCTGTGAGGGTGTGTAAGCTGACTCAACGGCTGTCGCTACCAATTGCTCTTGCACTGGGAAACCCGCAACGACATGGCCATAGATTACAGTACCGGGCCCGTTCTCAGCGGGTGAGCCGCGCCATCGACGAGACGGTTCTGCGTCACCGCCTTCAACTGGATTTCAGTTGGTCTGCACCTGCAAGTAGCCGTTCGCTTCCCCATACATCGTATCACACATCCAATGAATATAACCGAAGATCGTACTGCTCGACCTGCCGCAGTCGACTACGAAGGGGGCGTCTGCTCACTCGTCTCAAGGCCAAGTGACCGCCTGTCAGCCGTAGCGCGTACGAGTTCCTCTCAATGGCCGCAAGCCCCGCGGGGTAGAACGATATCCTCTTCGATGCAGAACTGGTCACGGGGGTTCGGTATGCACCAGGAGTCGTCATGCATCTTGGAGACGTGTGCAGCGTTGATAGTGAACCTCCAAGATGCCGTTCTCTGCAGCCGAGGTGAGAACTGTCGTTCATGCTCCCCTGGCGAGATGCTGAACGTTTTGCAGTCGAAGTTAGTTTCGATATTCGTGCAGTCGACGCTCTACGGTGAGCATAGCCTCCCGAACGCATGACTGACCGATCTTTTACTAAAGTCCTTACGGTGCCGTTGGAAGGCATCTATGTCACCTTGTTCTGTATAACAACCAACACACTACTATGGAGGGGTTCCACTGGGCGCCCGCTGCGCTTGAACATGCTTGGGATGTCACTGCTTCTGTTCGTCATTGCCACTGTGGTACGTACTCGTAGTGGGCGAGTGCTTCCAACGCACGTCACCATGATTTACCATCCAGCTCCTAGCATGTCGCTACAAACTTCTCGCGGATTATACAGGCCTTCACCATTCACGTAGACACTCCAGGCGGCCCTGCCGCTTTCTTTGGTCAGCTGTCTAACTTCACGAATATGTTCGGAAGTACCTTGTATGTGCTACAGACTCTACTGGGAGATGCAATGGTGGTGAGTCTTTCGTGTTTGTTCGTTATGATGCTCGTCCTCATTTGAACACAACTCATAGTTATACCGATGCTTTCTTGTCTGGGAGCGCAAAGTATGGGTAGCTGCGTTCCCGGCCATGCTACTGTTGGGCAGCGTCGGTAGGCTAGTCTCTCGTGGATTAGTTTGCGGTCTCACCACAGTTCACAGTTACTGGTGTTGGCATCCTATATTCTTTCGACAAAACGGTTCCTCAGGCGTCGATCTTTGTGGTACAACTCAACCACTGGATAACCGCTTACTTTTCCATGACATTCGCTACGAACGTCATCTGTACCGGTACGTTCGGACTTCGCTGACATTACGTTGTCGCATAGTCCTCGACATAGTATATTTGCTGATTATCCCATTCTCTAGCATTGGTGGCCTACAGGGTATGGGCGATCAACCAGAAACCTCTGTCATTCATGCACAACAGGCTGCGTTCGGTGATGGTCCTCATCCTCGAGTCAGGCGCGATATACTCGGCGACACTCCTCGCACTGCTCATCCTGTACAACACCGACTCATGGTTCCAATACGTCGTTCTCGACGCCGTGTCACCCATTGTGGTGAGCCTAGCGATCGCTCTACAGCATTCACTCCAATACTGAGAGACGGTTTGTAGGGCATCGTATTCTCGGTGATCATGCTGCGAATCGCCACTGGGGTCTCGAACGTCGAGGGCCAAACCGTGCTCGCGCTCTCGCAGCCGAGCGGCGGGCTGGCGAGCGGCATCCAGCTCTCACCCATACCGTCGCGGATGGATTCAAAGGCAGAAGATGTGTAGCGTGGCAGAGAGCCGGTTCATTACCTCACGCACGCAGGGTTGCAGCGCTTGCTCACGGTACCGGTCTCAGGAAATTGTGCATTAGCTTGGAATGACTGCGGCTTGGCGGTTCGTGTATGTAGACACACGTTGGCACGCGAGTGACTGACTGTTTTTGACTTGGTATGTACGAGAGCACATGCACGCTTCACAATCTGACTCGCGTCCTTGCTTTGTACGTGTACAGGTGCAGTCCGGCGAGGACGCTTGCCTGCAATGTATCTATGTCGGTGCTCTGAGTATCCATCTCATCTATACATGTATGGGACATACAACGCGCAGGCGTAGGGAGTGGATGTAGTACTGCTAGTAGTGCACAAGTGATTTACGGTAGCCACGCGCCGGATTCGAGGGGCACCCCCAATGTTTGGTACCTGCATCCAGCAACACGAGCTTGTGAGACAATATAGCGTGGCATCGTACGTCCCTGGAAGTGCATTCCTTTGCGTCGTTTTAGGTCGCTGCCGCCGAGCAGGATACATGATACTCTGAAGCGAGCGCGACCGGAGATATCAGCGAGGGAACGTGTCGGGGTGGCCTCGAGGCTGCTTGAGTCGCCGTCGAGTTGCGAGTCTCGACGACTGCCGCCCGTCCGAGGCTCTGTTAGTGCATCTCCGTACGTGTGTTAGACTCGGAGGCTGCGGCGACGGTGGCGAGCCTCGTGCCTGTGGGTGCCCGCATTGTTTAGCATCTGGGTATGCCGACGGTTAGTCGCATGTTACGAACATGGGCGTGGTTATCGGACATACCTACCGCTCGAGCGAGTCATGTAACCATATGCATACCGGCACTGAACGTTGAACGTTGTACATGCGTCCGGCCTCGTGTCGAAGCTGTGGAAATCGGAGGAGTCGACAGAATGCGTGGCTGTGGGTTACATACTACACGGACTCGTGGTAATCTATCTGCTTGTGCAACTCACATCTTCGGCATGTTGAGTGGAGCATGCAACATCGAACACAAGCACGAGTCTAACCGCTGAGAATTAGGAGTTGCAACGAAGCGTGACTAAACCAAAACATGTATCTACAACACATCCGACACCATCCGTGTCCATATCGAATCATACAGCCGACATTCCCAGTCTCGAAACGCGCGTGTCTCCCACTCTCACCCTCACTCGGTGCGGGGGCGCGGCGGGGGGTATCCGGTCGTGGTGTTCCACGCGGCGCCGGCGGGGACGTCCCATTCGCCATTGCACACCCAGTCCCAGTCCGTGTCGGCGATGAGCTCGCGCTGGGCGGCGACGAAGGCGGGCACGGGGCACTTGCCGTCCTTGTCCGCGGGGCAGCCGCGGATGCCGGTGAGCGGGACGACGCCGTCGTTGATGATGACCCGGATCTGCGGGTCGGGGTCTGACGCGCAGGAGAGCACTAGATGGGCAGGGGAATTAGTGATTGTTGTGCGGGGTGGGAGATGAGGAGGTAAGAGGGGGGTGGAGGACGTACACTGGAACTGGATGTTGGTCGCGAAGGGCGCAAGGTGAGAGGCTTTGAATGAGCGGTGCTCCGGGATGTGGTCTGCGGGTAGCGGACCGCTCTCAGCGAGTGTCGTCAGGTTCAGTGCGGTGATCACTGATGATGTCCGGGGTAAGTGAAGTCACGCAGACGTTGAGGGTGGACTAGCGGCGCACCATTCAGGACAACGACCTCATGCGTGGCGTCAACGTAGAGGGCATGGTCGAGCGGGAACGTCGCCTCGCTGTCGTCGAGCGTCGCGTTCGTGGACGTGTTGTGTACGGGAATGGGCGTGTGCGTGAGCCGCGAGACAAGCTCTTGCACGTATCCTACACCTTGGGCGCGCGCGACGGGCGAACCGAACGCGGAGTCGTACCAGAAGTAGAGGTCCATTCTGCAGGCTTGTCAGCGTATGCGTTGTGGCGGAGGTATGGCAGGGCTTACGCGTAGTTGAAGCCCTTCCACTCGTCTTCGGTGAAGAGCTCGCAGAACTTGGAGTACCCGAGTGCGACGGTCTGCGGGCGCGTTCAGTTCATGCGTCATACAGTGTCGAGCGAAAGTATTCTCGTACCTCGTACGCGCACGTCTGCTGCAGCGTGTACACGTCCTCAATAGTGAGCTCATAGCCGTGCATCTGCGGGCCGAGGCGCTCGAGCGCGTCGTGGAGGTAGATCTCCGCCCACTGCTTGACGTACGGCTTCGCGCGGTCGGACTTGGAGAAGTCGCCGGCGTTCTTGCAGGTCTTGTAGGGCGCGAGGGTGTTGTTGTAGCCGTTCTCCTCGATGGTGATGCTCTGCTGGTACTGGCCCTCAAACGGATAGCCGAAGAAGCCGATGGCGAAGTTGAGGGCGGAGGCGAGCATCCTGTCTTGGGACTCGGTGCGGAAGACGGGGAGGGTGTTGGTGGCGGTGAAGTTCTGGAGGAGGAAACCATACTTCATGCGCATGGATACGCCGAGGTCGACTGCAGGGTTGTCAGTTGTTGGTTGGAGCAGAGACCGTTAGGAACGCACAGAGTTGCTGGCGACCGAAAGGAGTGAGGATCTCCTCGCCAAGCTTGTAGGTCCTGAGAGGAGTCAGATACAGCGTTGGCAACAGAGGCACAGAGTTACCAGTTGTTCATAAAGTCAAGTTCGCCGGATGTGCTCCAGCCGTCTGCAGCATTGTGCAGACGGGCGGAGAAGTTGGCGGGACCACCGAAGGAGGCCCAGTCGGTCGGGTAGCGGGCGCCATGACGGTGGAGGAGGTGGAGGCCAGTAACGCGGCAGGTGTCGGGGACCTCGGGACCGGCGTCGATCCCAAACGAACCGCGCTCGACACTGAACCAGGGGGAGAGGTTTCCCCAGTGTCTGAAGATGTCGAATTGGGAGCCAGACTTGGACGTGGAAGAGTTGGTCAAAGCGAGAGGGCTGAGGAGATGGGGGGCACCGGTGTGGAGGGGGTATGAGGGCGCGGTCGCGACCAGCGCTGGCTCTGCGCCGGTGGGGGTTGGACCGGCATGGCCGACGTCGGAAGGGAAGAGGGAGGGAAAGACGTTGGTGGGCTTGGCGGGTGGGTACCTGTGCACCTCAGTCGAGCCAGCATCCGGAGAAGCAAAGTCGGCAGAGAGCGTCGACTCTGCCTTGGGCCAAAGCGAGCCGCTGTAACGCGAGCAGAGGAGGAGCTCGACGAGGACGGCGGAGAGGATGCCCGCCGCGTAGGCAAGGCCGACATGGCGCAGACGGTACGTCCGTTGGGCAGGTTGCGTCTGCTGAGACTCGGGGAACGCGTTGCCCTGGGGTAGGAGGGCTTGAGACTCGGGGTCCACGGGCTCTTTGTAGGATGTCGACATTGACCCGCACCTGCTCGTCGTCGTCGTTCGAGTCGGTGTCGGTGTCGGTGTCGGCGGTGGCAGGCTCGCGTCGACGCTGGACATGCCCGGCGGACCGGCCCGGAGTAAGCGCCCGGAGAGCGGTCGAGGACCGGGAGGTCGACCTCGAACGCGTTCAGTGCCCCTCCGACTCGTCCTCGTCTTCGGCCACGACATATCCCTTGCGCTCACCAGCGGCAACTCACTCAGCAGGGACATACCCTCGGCGTTTCACCGGATATTGCCCAAGACACATCGCGCACAATGACAAGCTTGCTACGTTTCGCGCCCTCACCTACCGGAGCTCTCCATCTCGGTGGTCTCCGCACTGCTCTCTACAACTACCTCTACGCAAAGAAAACGGGCGGAAAGTGGATTCTACGCATCGAGGACACAGACAGGGTGTGTTCCAGCGCTGCCACTGGCATATCTCCACTCACCCTGTGTCCCAGGCGCGTGCTGTTCCCAACGCAGTCGAGAATATCAAGGGTGCTCTCGGATGGGCGGGGCTCGAGTATGACTATGGTCAGTCAACTCGCCTCTTCACCCCTCACTCTGCTCTCACATGTCCGACAGGTCCCGAAAAGCCTGGTCCACATGGTCCTTATGTCCAGGTATGTTCCGCCCACTCACGCAGGGCGGCCTTCCCTGATTCCTGCAGTCGGAGAGGTTGGATCTGTACCATTCGTATGCCAACAAACTACTCGATGTACGCTTTCTCGTCTCCTATCCAATGCACGTTTTCATATATGTCACTGGTTTCATCATAGTCTGGACATGCCTATCGATGCTTCTGCTCCCCGGACAAACTCGCAACTACTCGCGAGAGACTCGCTCGGACCGGTTCAAATGCGAGCTACGACAAGGCATGCTTACATCTCACCCAAGAAGAGGCTGCACGCAAAGTGCGTGCCGGCGAAAAGTTCATCGTCCGCCTGAACGTAAGTCATCCACTGCACGGGGCTGTTGGCACCACTGACATGTGCTTCAGGATGGGAGGTTACCTGCCCGGCCGACAGGATATGACCTGGTCTTCAAGAATCTAAAGGATGCTCATGCATCCTTACCCACGGATCCTGTGCTCCTCAAGTCTGACACCTTCCCGACCTACCATCTGGCTTCAGTTGTTGATGACTATGAGATGGGCATCACTCACGTCGTGCGGGGTGAGGTATGCGTCTTGTAGTCCGGCCATCGTACCCTCACTCACTGTGATGGGCAGGAATGGCTTCCGTCCCTACCGCTGCATCTCGACCTCTACGCATGCTTGAAGCTGCCACCACCTCAGTTTGCCCATTTGCCCATTTTGCTCAACCCAGATGGGACCAAAATGTCAAAGCGAAGGGGTGACGTAGACGTTATGGACTATCAGGTTTGTTGGCCTTCGCCTTCAATCAATCATAGGCTTTTGCGCTGACCTCCCAATGTAGAAACGAGGTTGGGAGCCTGCTGCCCTGTTGAACTGGCTGGCTTTGGCGGGCTGGGGCGCGCAGGATGCGCCATCGTCGCCAACACACAAGGACGCCCCGAATAGTACGACCGTGATGTCCATGGAAGAACTGATAGAAAAGGCAGGCTCGTTCTGACGAATCCTCATCATCAGTCTTCACTCACCCTCCACAGTTTGATTTCTCCGTCCTGACGCACCGTCGGTCCATCCTCGATCCCGCAAAGCTCGAGTACATGAACAAGCACTACCTCATGCGCCTCATGTCAACCCCGGAAGGCCTGCGCACACTGGCTGAACGCGCGCTGTTTTACGCCAAAGAGGCGTACCCGCTAAAGTGCGTCTGCGTTTTCGTCTTTCCTGTTCACGCCCTGAGTCTCGGTGTTCCGACAGCGTGCATGTGAATATCCCGTACCTGGAGAAGGTCATCATCGCGATGCAGGTGCGTGCCCGCGTCTCGTCCCTGCGGGTTGAGAGGGAGGGGGACAGCGCTGACGGGAATTGTGCGTGCAGAGCCGCGCAACGAAGGTAAATGACATTCCGACCCTCGGCGCGTTCTTCTTCGTCGAGCCCGACTACACCA
Source organism: Trametes elegans (assembly GCA_022606155.1). Taxonomy (NCBI): domain Eukaryota; kingdom Fungi; phylum Basidiomycota; class Agaricomycetes; order Polyporales; family Polyporaceae; genus Trametes; species Trametes elegans. Next base: position 40,569 of record JABYQO010000041.1, on the reverse strand, counting down.
CCCCCGAGGCGCAGAAGATGCGGCAGTCGCTTTCGAGTGAGGACTATAGTGAGCCGACGTTGTCTCTGAATAGATGCGCCGCTGGGTGTCGCTGACGGACGTTTTCGACAGGCGCGGTGGTGAATAGTCTCACGGCGCGTCTACGCGACGCACAGGTCGAGTGGGAGACGGGTGCGCTGTCGCAGTTGTTGCATGACGAGATCGCGAAGACGGGTTTGAAGCAGAAGGAGTATATGACTGTCCTGCGGCACGCGCTGACTGGGATGAAGGTGCGTGCGGTGCGGTGCTTGTGCTCGGATAGGCTCTGATTCGGGGATTTGCAGACTGGCCCCGGCGTGGCGGACGTGTTGTATGTCCTTGGCCCCGATCGGAGTTGCAGCCGATTACTGGCGGCGAAGGCCCAGGTCACTCAGTAGAGAACATCCGTTCCGGTGTGGGTTGAGGGTTGCGGGGCTTTACATTCTACACAAATGACTACGATACAGACTGCGGTCTAGCTCATGACAGGTCGTAAGGTGGTTATGTGGCGGTGGCTAATATACAATTGCGGGTAAGAGTGCGGATGCGGGATCGTCTTGTCGAGGTATGTGTGTGTGTGTGCGTATAGACTCAGAGCGTCTCCCAGCCCCCGCTGTCCACCGTGCCCTCGAGCCGGCGCGCGATGAGGGTGGGTATGCCGTGGTTCAGCCAGGTCTTGTGCACGTCCTCCCATCGGGCCCGGTGCAGGTACTGCCGGCGGCCGCGTCTGTGCAAACACTCAGTTTCTCGGTCATGTTCCTATGCGCACGTACGCACCTCATGGACACGTCCACCTCTCCGTGTACGTCGAGGTACGGTGACTGGCCAAACGCGCCGTTGTTGGCGTAGAGATACAGTAGAGAGCAACGTTTGACGAGGAAGTAGAGCCCGATGGGCCCGGAGCATCTGCAAAGCGTTAGCTGGGTGTGTTCGAATGAAGGGCCAAGAGGAGACTCACTCTCGTGTGTGCATGTTGCATTCCCCTCGGTACGAATTGTCGAGGTCCATGCAGCAGTGGCTCTGGAAGCACACCGTCGTGCCGCAAAAGAGACAGATCGCAGCGTCCAGCGGGACCGACTTGCACCGCTCGCACACCATCGTCTTGTTCTGGTCGAGGTAGAGGTGGTCGAGCACGAGCGGGAGCCGCGCGAGGCGGTAGACAGACGGGTACTCGAGCATCACGCCGCAGTTGAGCTGCGACGCGGCGTGCGAGTGCCCGTAATGCGCGCACCAGCCCGAGAGCGCGTTCTGGATCGTGTCCTGCATGGGCAGCTGCGCGAGCGGCGGGATGTCAAGGATCTTGATCAGCCGTCGGTATTCACACAGGGACTCGTCGAGGTCGGGCGGCGTCGCGAACGCATTGGGGTACGTCGCTCGGCAGAGGATAAGGGCGCGGCGGAGGAAGGGGAGGGTAAATGCGTAGAGCAGCTGCTCGATACGCGACTCGCCGAAAGACAGCAGTACGCCCTCGGCGGCTTGCTCGAACACGGGCGAGTGTCGAACGACAGACATGAAAAACATCCGCGTGTCGCCGAACAGATCTTCGTACTTGCGATCGCCCAAGGCAAGCGTTGCGCTGCTCCTGGTCTTGTTGAGAATGTAGACGAGTCCGATCACAGTACGCGCGAGGTGCGCATAGTATGTCAGGACGAGGATGTGCTTGAGCATGTCGGGTGCGACGGCAGCCGTCTCAACTAGGATGGCGAATGGATCTCGGAGTAAGAGCGGATGAGAGAAGGACGTGAAGGAGGTCCGGCTCCATTCAGGGAGAAGTCGCTTGATGATTGCTTGCCTGACGGCGTCGCGACCCTCGTCCGGTCTGAGTTTGAAGCTCAGCGATACCAACTTGGTGAGGCACGTCAGCAAGCCACGAATCATGCGGTATTGGGGGTCGGTAATCATGTCTGCGACCGTCTTTCCGGGAGTGCCCTGGCCACGTAGCGCTATCTCCAACGATGAGAGAGTGTACCCGACCAGTTCCTCTGGTAAGTACATCCCTGCGCCCCGTTCCCCCGGTTCAGGTTCGGTGCGCTCCCGGAGATGCCTGGTCTGTTGCGAGATGTTCTTCGCCACCACCATAACCGTATCCACCATTTTGTGCAGCTCAGTGTTATCCGGCCGGTCGACGACCCGTAGATGGGACTGGTAGGCAGAGTCCTGGGCTGTCCAAAAGACGAACTCGCCGCTCCCGGTGCGGAACTGCAGGCTTTCCAACTCTGGGTCTGGCTTCGATTTCAGGATGCCGATGCCGGCGGCCCGTACCCAATCTGAGAACGCGGATTTGATGAGCTGTGGGGGAGGCGTGGTTGGGACGACCGGAAGGATGACGTTCCCCAGGCTCTTGCACAATGGACAGATGTACTCCTTGCGGGGTATACTCTCGGGGTGGTTCCGTGTAGCCTGGTTGCGGTGGCGCTGTCGGATCGAGGAGCTGTATACGGTGAAACACTCGAGGTGCATCATGTGGCTACATATCGAGGCGTGGAGACCAAAGCGGGTGAACTGGGGAGGGAACGCGTCGAAGTTGGTACTGTGTGCCGGCTTGGAGTCCTTGATCTCAGAGGCGTGAGGCGGAAACCCGGCGTCACGGGTTACAACCGTGGGTCTGTCGAGCACATCTGGGCACGTCAAAGCCTCGTTCGTATAAGACTGGTACCCGTCCGGGTGCTTGCGAAGCTGCCTGCTGGGCTGAACGAACCCAAGGGAGCCGAACGACTTGGAGCTGTTCAGCTCTTCCTGGCACACGATGCACGTCCCGTACGAGACGGGGGCGTCCATCGCGTCCGCAAGCTCGTCATCTTCGTCGTCGTCGATGTTTTCGAAGTTGAATGCGACACGCTCCTGTTGGGCTTTCATCTGCTGCATGATCTTCTCCTGCCTAGCCTTCGCTGCGCGCTTCTTCGCCTCCTTCGGGTCCTCCGCCTCCACGTGTGACTGAGGCAAGTGTCGCCGACTCCGGACTTCGCTGGGCTGGTGCACGGCAATTTGATCCAGGATCCACTTGACGCGCGCCCGGTACGTCGGGTACTTGTCGTGGTACTCGAAGGTAGAGAGGACGTCGACCAGATTCTTCTCCTCCTCGTAGAACTTGTGCACGGCGAGGCCGCTGAACACCTCAGGGCGCTCGACGAGGGCGACCATGGTGAGGTGCAGGATCTGATCGAGGATTGCTTCCGCAGAGGGGGGCGCGGCACCAGTGGCGTCCGTCAAAGTCAGGATGTTGTAGATTCCATAGAAGAAGATCTGGACGAGGACCTCCGACTCAAAAGCGGAGGACAGGGCCACGAACGGGCCCTTGGTGATGTTCAGCTTCTTCGGGACGATAACGGGGTCCTGAATCCCAAGCTTCTTCTTGAGGCGGGTGCGCAGCACAACCTCAACCTCCTCGCGCTTGTTCCGAGTGTAGTGATAGAAGAACGGGTTGACCTCGTCGTACGCCTCGTCCTTGAGCTCATACGTGCCGAAGTCTGTCGTGGACTCTGGCGCCTTGAAGTGCGCGACCTCACGCAGGACACGCTCGAAGCAGACGTCGTCGACCATGCGCTCGGCGACGCGCTTGACCAGGTCGGTGAAGGAGCACGGGCCGACGGCGAGAGCGTGCACGATCTCGCGCCGGACAGCGACCGGGAGCGACATCTTGCTCGCGCTGGCTGACTCAGTAAGGATGGTGACCAGGACGTAGAAGAACTCCTCGACCATGCCTGAGAGGTGGGATGTGTCGTAAGACGGGTGGAGGGTTGCTCCAGAGAAGTAGCCGAGGAGTTGGAAGCGATCAAGCATGCTGACGATCACGGTGTTCGGGTCGAGGATGACCAGTGATGTCTGGAGGACGAATAGATCCTGGTCATAACAGAGCTCCCGGAGCATGAAGTCCCGATAGTGGAGAAGTTGGCCCCGGATAGCGAAGCCGTTCCGGACCCACAACCCCGTCCGGATCTGAGCAATCATGGCCAACACTGGGAGAACATTCAGCCAAGTAAAACGACGATGGCATTGTTGTGAATACTCACCTCGCAGTGGGTAGTCAATCACGGTGAGTAGAGCATCCTCATTCACGTGGCGTAGGCACACGTCCCTCAAGCTGCTGTACTCAGCCGCACGCAAGTTCTCCTCGTCCAAGATGTCTACGTGTTTGAAGAGCTCTGCAAGAAGCCAGTGAAGAGAGTGGTGGAAGCTGATAGATCCATCCATGACGTCGAAGTCAATGATCTTGTACGTCGTCTCCCCGTACACAACTTCGTGGAAAGTCACCGGTGGGAAACGCGCAAGGTCGTGGCGGTCGTCGACGACAGTTATGCACTTCAGAATGTGGTGCAGGACAGTGTTGATGGCCGCAACGAGCTCGGTGACATTCGCCTTGGAGAACGCTTCGCCGTAGATCTTGATGACGCGGGACAAGGAGAGAGTGACGTTGAACACGCTGATCCACGCGTCGGTCTCGTACTCGACGTGGCTTGAAGCGGCACGCTTGTTCGGATTGATGCACATGAAGATCTGGCACGTCTGTGCGAACTGCACGACGAACTCGCGGTGGTGCGCGATGAGCGCCTGGACGGGCGCGTTGTGGCACAGGTAGCGCAGGTCACTGAAGACGGGCATGAAACGCTTCGACTTGAACGGGAAGGTGTCGACGTCGATCTCCGCATCTGGGTTCGGAGGAAAGACGATGCGCTTGTCGGTGATCTGGTTCGTGAAGAAGGCGGCGATGATGGCGAGGAGGCGGGAGACTATGTTGTGGTGCCGCACAATGTATAGCGAGACGGAAGGCACGGTGAAGAGCTGCAACGCAAAGTACTTGATAGATGTCTCTGCTTCCCGGTCAGTGAGGAGGTATGCATCGATGATGCGGTGGTATACGCTCGCGAAGTGCGAGGCTGCAGTAAGCCATTAGGATAGATATCGCTACTGAGAATACAGTACGTACCGATCGCGAGCTTGTGCTCGTGACTTACTGTGAGCAGGGATGCATAAATCTCCTTGAGGTTCAGACGAGGCTTCTTCCACAAGCGAGCATGATAGAGGAACAACCAGTCAAGCCGAGTCGGATCGTGGACATCCGGGAGAACTCTACTAGGATCCTTGGCAGTTAGCAGAGACGAGTTCTCCCGAGGAGACAGAAGCTCAGCGGCCAGGATCTCGCGCAAGATCAGAACGTCCGTGCTAAGCCGGCTTCGGGTGAGGTCCAGGAGCCACTCAATGATGACCGCAGATACTTGCTCCCGGAAAGTATCGAATGCTCTCCGCACAGTTACGCCGAGGTCAATTTGAGCGATCGCACGAGCCATTTCGAGGAGACGTGCGCTATTCCCGCTCATCTCGATGATCTCGCGGCCCTGCTCGTCGATGCGGTCCGCTATCTCGGCGGCTTCCTCGCGCGAGCGGTTCGCGACGTCGTGCAGCAGCTCGATGACCTCATCAAATGAGTGCTTGTCGTCGTTCCAGACGACGATGGCGAACTGGTCGTGCATGAGCGGATCGCCAGTTGGTTGCACACGTAGAACGGCTTCGCTCGGAGGAGTGGCCATGAACGTCTCGTCCGGCGACGAGTCGAGAGTGTCGAGGACGAAGTCGATGGCATAGCCAATCGTGCGACTAATGCTCTGGCGCAGCTCGCCAGGAACATGGACTCTGTATGGGTAATTCTTGACCGGAGGTAGGTCCTGGCCGGTCAATGTCTTGGGGTGTCCCCTCGGAGTGTTGAGGAGAGTCTTCGCCTCGAAGGCACGGATGTGCTCCGCAGCCTCGGGTGAGTAGGGGTGGTATGGACAGTTGATGGGATGGCGCCAAGCCTCGACGTCTCCACAGTCACAACAGCCACCAGACTGTTGGGCAATGAAGAAGCTGACGTTGTGGTCTGTGTGATCGGTGGCCTCGAAGCAGCGGGAGCAGAGGACGCAACTATCGTCCAAAGCGCAGTCTCTGGGCATGGTTTCAGGACGGAAGGATAGATTGAGAATGAAAGACACGCACTTGCATCGGAAGCAGCTCTCGCCCTTCTTGAAGATATGGCCGCACGGCCTGCCTGGCACTACTTGGGGCTGGTTGTACTGGGGTACATTGGCCTGGACTTCGCTGAGGGTCGCGTGCAGGGGGAGACTAGAGTTTGAGTTGGGAAGAAAGAGGTGAGCGTAAGGGCCCCAAAACGCGTCGTAAAGCTCTGCGAGGATCTCTGCGCGGGTGGCGGACGTGAAGATGTACTTTCTCGAGCCAGGCATGGTCTCGAGGGTGAAGCGGAGGCGGGAGAGAGGATCTGTGGGCCGTTCGCGAGCTGAGGGATGCATGGACCCCAGGAGCTTTGCAGGAAAGAATGAGGAGAGGCCGCTCATTGTCGGTTGTGCTCGTCCTCTGCCCTCGCGGCTGGAGAGGATGAGGGGGAGAAGGAGAGTCGCGATCAGAGTAAGTATCCCGACTCCTTGTCCTCGTCCGAGCACTCAGCCACACCCACATTAGTAATCAGTTATTTTCACGCAAACGTCACCGATAACCCCTTACAGACACGTATTTCCCCGCTGGAATCTGCTCAGGAGCGTGCCAGTCGTCCGCCAACCGTTCGAGCTCGTCCATGGCCTCCGTTCCCGCCCTCGTCGCCCTCGCCGATCCCCCGCCGCGCTATGTTGACGGCGCGGCGATGGACTACTTTGTGATCGAGATGGTCAACACCCTCCGCGCCTCCACCGCCGTCGCCACAGCCCGCGCGAAGAAGGTCGAGCAAGAGATGATCAACGCCGGCCTCATGCCTGCACCCGCACCCGTCCCGCCCCCGCTCAAAAAGGACAAGATGCGGGACTCCCTGGGGAGCAACGCATCGGTCGGTCCAGAGGGCGGCGATGAGGAGGAGCTCCGCGCGCGCCTTGAGGCCATTGGCATGCACGTCGGTGCGAATATGGCGGAACGGTACGTATTTCTTCCGCAGCTCTAGATTGGTCTTACGATGTGCACTCAGCTTGTGTCATGATCGCGGTCTGTTCACCGATACTCTTGATGCAATCAAGTTCATTTGCAAGGATTTGTGGAACGTCTGTTGGGAAAAGCAGGTCGACAATCTCAGAACTAATCACAGAGTATGTCCCGCCGCTCAAGGTGAAGGAAACTCAGCCTCACCCGGTTTGCTATAGGGCGTGTATGTCTTGCAAGACAACGCATTCAAACCCCTCACACACATCTCCGGCTGGGAGGGTCGCGCAGACGCATTAAGGAAGGCCAAAGTGGTATGTGTGTATCACCGTCCGGTATGGTTTGAAGCTTATCTTGCGCGACATTGTCAGTACGTCGCGATGCCCGGGGGTATCCTCCGTGGCGCGCTGGCAAGATTGGGCTTCCAGGCTGTTGTCGTGCCAGAGGTCACAAACCTACCGCAATGTAGGCTCCCGCCGCTGTATGCCAGACGTAGTGACTAATCCCTGTCCAGGCACCTTCCAAGTCAAGCTGCCCAAGGGCTCATGAAGTGGATCGCGCGCGATGCTCACGACGATACGCTATATGCGCCATAGAGCAGGGCCCCAAAAACGCTACAACGTGCTAAAGTCCCTGAGATGGTACAACAAGACCCGCCCCCGGTTGTTGCCCACCGCCACATACTCGCTCCCCGCAGAGAAATCCACGCTCGTGACGTGACCCAACGGCGTGCTCGACGTGGGCCAATTGGAGAACGCGGTTAGCGAGGGGAGATGGACCTGGCGGGCGAGGACGTCAGTGACAGCTGGGGTCGAAGAGGACAGGATACGTACCATACGCATCTGATCCTTTTTGACGTTGCTCGCCATCGCAAGCAACTGCGAGTCGTGATTGAATCGCAGAGACGTGATAGCGGTAGTCAGATTGCCAAGGGCTTTCAACGGTTTTGGGCGGTCCACGCTGCTCGATACCGCGTCGGAGCCATAGACGTTGACAATACCCATGCGTGAACTACCGAGGAAAGGATTGGCTCTGACGCTTCAACAAATAAGAACATTTTCACGTACCCAGTGGCAAGGTATTTGCCTGACTTGTCCCCGGTCAGTAGTTGACTGCCATACGCACCATCGTCCTTCCATCGTCTGGTACATCTTCGCTGGCCCACGTCCCACACGTATACCTCAGAGTCCTCACCCAGACTGAGGAGCTCCTCGCCGAACCACCACACCGACTTGACTGCCGAGTTCATCTTCACGCTCCCAACGACCTGCCCGCCACCCGCACGCCAGTCGACGAGGTGGACGTGCCCTCGGCGTCCAGCGACGGCAAGTACCGAACCGGTAGGGTCGAACGCACAAATCTCCATGCTCCCGTCTTGTGCGGCTTGGTTGTTGTTGGAGAAGGTGGTGCCCCACAGGCCACGCGGCGAGCGTTGCGTCTGCCCGGTTTGAAGGTCGTAAGTGTAGTAGAAGGGGCGGGGGCCAGTGAGCAGGACGGATGTACCGCCCGGATGGAACATGGCGTTGCTGAGCGGTAGGCTCGGAATGTGGAGGGTTTGGAGGTGAGGATTGGTGTGACCGTCAACCTACACGGACGTCAGTTAGCAGTCACATAAAGTGGAGTGGGGGCATGCGTACAGTGAAGAGTCGTAATCGTCGGTCAGAGCTGGCGGTGAAGAGGACAGGAACTTGGGGAGACGGATGAAACTGCACGACTTTGACTTCGCCTTCTGCTTTGGCGGATAGATTGGCGTCGCGCAAGCGTACAATGGATAGGGTTCCGTGCGGGAGGATCTTCGCGCGCCGACCAGCAAGAACTGAGCCTGTACCCGACAAGAGCGAGTCAAGGACGCCCTCCTTCTCCTCAGACTCATCCGCCTGCTCGTCGGAATGGGAGCTTGTGGACAATCGTCTCCGTTTGCCGGCCGTACCATGCAGCCGCTTGCGAGCGTTGGTCGCCCACTCAGGCGTGGGATTGATCTTCTCAAACTGCCGCCTCAGCCGACGTTCGTAGTCGCGGCCTGCGACGGTGTCCTCTGCTACGCCATCGCGCAATTTCCGGCGGCGTTTGTCGGTGGCGAGGGAAACTTCAATAGCTGCGTCGTCGTCGTCCGCCCATGCGGACGGTTTTCGGCTGTTGATAGCACTTGGTCCTGGAGCCGGAGCTGAGCTCGAAGACGGCTCGGCGGCGGGTTCATCTACTGCGAACAACTAGGTGCGCACGTGAGTAGGGATGGGTTGCAGGGAGGCGGGTGATACGCACCTCGTCGTCCATGACATTGTGGAACTCGGCCGTCCCATCATGGTCCGCTCCATCGTCAACGAAAACGTCGTGTTCGTCCGATGGACCCGCGCCTGCGTCTGCGGTACCAAAGAGAAAGCTCTCCAGGCGAAGTTCCTCTTCGTCTTTGGCTGCATGGGCATGGTCGCCCACGACGCCGAGCGGTTGCACCTCGGCCGTGTCAGTCGTTTTCTGCTTCTTGCGTGCGCGCTTTCCCATGGCTTCCGAGGACGCGAGGCGGGTAGGACTCGGTGGAGAGGGCGGGAGGAGATGAGTTGAATTTAAAGGGAGTTGCAGACGCGATCGAGTGCAGCGGGCGCTTGGCAGAAATTTCGCGGCTTCCGGATTGGGCAGATCGTTCGTTCACTTCCTCTTTCCTTCATCCCCTCACTGCAACTACCTATGATTTTCGGGACTACCTTCAGATCTCAGCGTTTTCTTATTCTTTTGCTCGTACTCGTGCTTTTCTTTGCTCCACTCTCGCTCCTCTGCGCGTTCAGCGACTCATTCGGCGTCGTCCTCTCGCGACTCGGTCCTTTCGATCACGCAGGACCGTCTGGAGAAGTTGTGGATGGCGCATCAACCGCTCCACAATCTGAAGCTGGCAAGCTCCTCGGTATCTTCTCTCAGGTACTCGTCGTGTCACGTCCTAGTCGACACGACCGTCGAGCGACAATGGAACGACTGCGACTAGCGCTCGGCCTCCAATGGACCTACGTCGACGCCATCTCTCACGATGAAGCCATAATAGACAATATCTCGCGCTGCATTCGCTCCATACGTGTTGGCTCTGCGACATCTGACTTTCTCTGGCCTGCAACCGCTGAGCTTGAGCCTTCCATGGATGAGTTCTCCGCGAGCATGCCTTGCTATACTTCGATTCCGTTTTCTCTGGATTCTCCTCGGGCTCATCCTGGCCTTGGTACGACGACTCAAAAGCGCGCGGTTACGTCCTCCCTCTCTGTCGGACCTCTGACCTGTGCTACGGAGAATCATGTCCGCGGGGTCGAGATGAAACCATCATTACCGTCTCACATGATGCTCACGCCTGCGAAGATAGCCTGCTGGTACTCGCATCTTGGGGCTATTCGACGTGTCGCCGCTCGCCTGCTACACTCTCCTTCGAATCAATCCCGGACAGCACAGAATAACGCCCGCGACGCGTTTTTGATCTTGGAAGACGATGTCGACATGGAGCAAAACATCTCGTCAGAGTTGCAGAACATCTGGGCGGCTCTGCCAGGTGACTGGGACATTGTCTTCTTGGGTGAGTGTACCAATCTTGTTCAAATCCACATCCACTCAATGTGTACGCATGTTAGGGCACTGCTGGTCCAACGAATCGTACTATCCTGCCCTCGGGTACTCCACCAGCCCGAAGACCACACTTCACCCCTCCTTCGCCCCCAAGTGCACACATGCATATGCTGTCAACCCTGCTGGTGCCCACCGTCTCCTCCATCATCTCACATATCCCCCCTTTGCCTACTCGCGGGCACTCGACCAGGCGCTTGCGTGGCTGGTGCAGAGCGGGCGGCTCAGCGCATTCTCTGTGGTCCCGAGCTTGGTTGTACAACACAAGGGCTCAGGCAGTGATATTGACCAAGGGGTGGATGGAAAGGGCAGCATATGGAGGGATCGTTTGATGCACGGCGTACTTGGAATATAACATCCACTGGTGTCTGCTATTTTGACAGTTGTTAGGATGTGTGCTGTAGGCAGACAGACTGAGATGAGGGGAGTTCCAAGAAATCTGGTGGAGTTCTGACCATGACATGGGGGTGGGGACTTTGGTGAAACTATTAGTGATGCCCTGAGCAGTCTTGTCTGGTGTCCCCTATTTACTAGAGGTTACTGACAAGTGATGGGGATCCAAGGGGATCCAATGGAGGTCTGAGATGGGGGTCTGAGAGGAAACAAATGGATTGTGCAGAAAGAAACTTCCAAGTAAGGATGACAAGTAAGTAGCAGTAATAACAACAAGTATCCAAACTGAGGCAAAGGCTACTACCAGTGTGCCTTATATACTAAGTGAGCCTAACATATAAGGAAAGGAGTCTTGCATCATGGACATTATAACTCCAACAAGTCCAAGAACCCTTGCTGTATAATAAGAGAATGGGGCTTCTACTGAGAATGGTATGATGCCAGTGCAAGGAAAGGTTGCAAAATATACTAAATAAGGAAAGTCTGGAAGTCCTATCGGAACTCCTTCAGTGTTGCTTCAGAGTTCCGGCACAGATTGTGACAGTGCCCTCCACCTAGGCCCAAGCCCCTGAGGGCCATTGCGTGGTTCCTTATACTGACACCTAGGGTGCCTGGATAGAAGCGGTGCGGGGCACCCAATGTCGAAACAGAGGACGAGGTGGAGCACCTGTGAAGCCAGTTCAGGTTGGCGGCTATAAGAGCTACTCGCGTTGCTGGCAACCCTAGCCCCAAACCCCAAACCCAACCCAAACAGCAACCCAACTTCCCAGCCCCCCTGATAATCATGTCTGACACATCTCCCTGACAGTCCCTCAAGGAGTGCCTAGAGGCGAAGGCAATGCAGCTGTGCGCATAGGCTGAGTGTGAGCAATGGGAGGAGGAGGAGTGAGAGCAGAAGGTGGAGGAGGCTTGGAGGGCAGCGGAGGCTGCAAAGGAGGCAGAGGCCACGAGGGCAACTGAGGTGGCAGAGGCAGCCAAGAAGCAGCCTGCTGAAGGAAGTCCAGCAGCATCCAAAACAGCACCAAAGACAAAAAGAGCACAGATGGCCAGGTCCAAGGGGAAGGCCCCAGAGAAGCCACTGGTGAAGTTGAAGTAAGTCTGTTGGGCTCGGTCAGAACTCCGGCTGATGTTGTTTTTAGGGTTTTCTGCCACATCTGCACCCACATCGGGCAGCCGTGCTACTACCACAACAGCACAAAAGTGTGGTTATGCATTGTGTGCCACCAGCGCAAGATGGCCTGCCAGACCAATAGCAAGCCTTCTGCCAGCCCCATCCTGGAGGACCCACCCGAGGGGTCCAGCACCAACACCGGGGGTCCCATGCCCCAAAGGAGGAGTTCCCGTACCAGGGCCAGGACTTCCACCCCTGTGGCCGAAAGTTCTGGGGGTGCCGCCCTCTAGGTGCAAACTTGGGCGGTGGACCTGGAGACCTCCAACCACCTGTTGGGGGACCAACTCCTCCACACAGTCCTGGCCGAGCTCCAGAGCTTTTGGTGTGACCATGTGTGTGCCCAGGCCCTTTTGCAGTTGACACAGAAGAACATCGTGCTCTTCCATGTGGAGCTCAAGGAGTTCAAGGAGGCCATGCAGCTCTTCCGCAAGGAGACTGTGGGGGCCTGCAAGCACTACCTGGTGCTTGTGGAGTGCATTGAGGGCCACCGCAAGAAGGACAAGGAGGAGTTTATCCCAGCACTGGACAAGGTGGCAGACACAGCAGCAGCAAGTGTGGAAAAGGTGGTAGAGGCCGAGGATGACAAGTTGGAGTCTGGGTCAGAGGAAGGGTCAGGGTCGGAGGAGTTGGGTCAGAGGAGTTGGGGTCAGAAGAGTTGGGGTTAGAGGAGGATGGTGAGAAGGATGCAGAGGGCAATGAGGAAGGTGACAGGAGTTCTGGGTCAGACCTAAAGTAGGAGTTCTGTGGAGTTCTGGGATAAAAGCTACAGTAAATAGTAAAGTGGTGAAATGTACCAAACCTCTTGGTCCATAGGAAGTGTGAACAAGAGCAATAACACAAATAAGTGAGTAAGTTAATAACATAGTGAATGTGTTGAAGGACTTTGTCTAAAGGTTCTGGTTTGCCTGGGTACTTCTAATGAAAGTCTGTGACTAACTCCTGCGTGTGTCCAAGCTCTATGGCCAAAACCCACAAAGTTTCTTCATCCATACCCTTGTAGCCAGCCCAGTGGACTAGGTACAAGAGCTTGCAGGTCTTCCAGCATCAGTCCAGCTTGGTGTTATGCTCTGTGCTCAAACTTTAAGTCTGGATCCCGGTACTTGCTACTCTGCTTCATCTCCGTACTTTTGTCTACTCCATACTCCGAATTCTGGTTCATTTCAAATACATACCTGACTCACTTCTTGCACATGCAGTGCTGACTGTACTAAACAATAAGCCCCGACCTCGAGGCTACGGTACTTTGTACTCCACACTACTCCTGCCTATTTTGTTCTGCCTTATTGTTCTTCTTAACAATAGGGCGCCTCTCTATAAATAATGAGCTTGGATATAGTAGTTACTCAGTTTGGAAATCTCGTTAACTCATGCACTCTATCGTTACCTCCCGAGAAACCCCCAAGTCCGACACTCACTCTGTTCCTCCGCTGTTACTCCAATTTCAACCTCCGTCAAGTCTGATCCCCTTCCTGTCCAAATAGAGGACAACGACTAGGGAACCATGCATTACTAATAGTTTCACAAAAGTCCTCACCCTGTGCCAAGTCCCACCTCTGGATGTACTCCATTCCGTACCCCCGCCAACCCCCAACCTCTGGAGTAGCTCTGGGACAGCATGGTCCTAACAGTATTTCAGAACCCACCGGGTTTTCCCAGTCATGACCTCTGTCACGATCCGTGCCGGAACTCCGGAGGGATCCCGAAGGAGTTCTGTTAGGACTTCTGGACTTTCCATGTTTAGTATGTTCTCGACCTTTCTTTGTGCTGGCGTCATACTGTTCCTAGTAGAAGTTCTATTCTCTTGGCTTACATCAAGGGGCCTCGGACCCACTGGAGTTCCGATGTCCATGACGCAAGTCCCTCCTTCCTTATACGTTAGGATCACTTAGTATATAAGGCATGCTGGTAGTAGCCTTTGCCTCAGTTTGGATACTGCGTTACACTCTGCTGCCTTACACTCCTTGGTACTCTACTTGCAATACACCCTTGTTCCTCGGACCCCGTCTTAGACGTCCATTGGACACCTTCAGTCTTCTGTCCCTTGTCGGTAAACTCTAGTAAATAGGGGATACCTGACAAGATTGCTCAGGGCATTACCAATAGTTTTGCCAAGTCCCCACATCCCCGTGTCATGGTTGGAACTCCGCCGGCCTTCCCGGAACCCCACCTCTGTTCTTCCATCCGCCCACGGCACGCGTCCTAACAACCTCCAGAACCATAGTCTGCACTCAGCCTCAGTCCTTGGACGTCGAAGACCCGCCACAACCTTGGAGCGGCTGGATGGAATGTCAAGGCTCCGAAACCGCTGAGCGCGCCATGCCCACGCGTCAACAGAATTTTGCTCAGACCATCACGGGACATCTGTCCTCCTCCGACAACAACACTCTTCAGCCCCTGGTGCCCCCGGGCCCCAGCAACCTGCAACCCCCAAGAGAACCCTCTTCTGGGAACCCTTTCTCCGAGCAAGCCCTGAACCAATGGGCCTTGGGTTCCGCAGGTTTGCCCAGACCTCCTGGTGGCCCCGGTAGAGACAACAATCCTGACCCTACAGACAACAAAGGGTCTGACAACACCTCCAACTCCAGCAAAGGCAACACACGCATCCAGGCACAACTTGCCAACACCATCTCCATGATCGCTTGCACGCTCAATCGTCCTCCGCCACAACCACTGGTTCAACCCCTGAACAGCGAGCAGCACAATGTCTGAGAGCCGGACCAGTTCGACGGGTCTGACCCCAACAAGCTCCGTTCCTTTTTCATGCAGTTGGAGCTGGTTTTCAAGGCCCGTCCCCGGACTTTCAACTCCGACAAAAAAAAGGTGACCTACGCCATATCCTTCCTGAAAGGCACCGCTCTCCAGTGGTTCGAGCCCTATCCCCTCGAGGGCAAGTCCGCCCTACCTCCGTTGTTCATGGTCTCCTACGAGCACTTCCAGGAGGAACTCCAGACCAACTTCGGTCCGTACGACGCCTCCGGAGCAGCGGAGCACAAGTTGATGAACCTCCGGATGGGCGACAACCAATGCATCACTAAGTACATCACCCAGTTCACCGGCCTTGCTACTCAGGTCCGGTGGGGCAACACTCCTCTCCGGAATCGGTTCTACGACGGTCTCCCCAACCATCTCAAGGACCACATCTCCGAGGTCAGTAAACCCGACAACCTGGTCACACTCAGGGACCTTGCGCAGTCCATCGACAACCGCTACTGGGAGCGGAAGGCTGAGGTCTTGCGTGACTCCGGCTCCTCAAAGTCCGGCCAGAAGTTGACCCCCAACGCCAAGCCAGTGACCAACAAGTCCGGTGGTAACTCCGCAGGACAGTCCTCCGCTGCCACACCATCCAAGCCCAACTCCGGGTCTACTCCAAAGGCCTCAAAGACCCCCACGAAGGCGTACGTGGACAAGCTTGGCAAGGATGGGAAGCTGACCGCAGAGGAACGCCAGCGGCATTTCACGAACAACCTCTGCCTCTTCTGTGGTGGGGCTGGTCACATGGCTAGCGCCTGCATGAAGAAGGCCTCCTCCGCAGCCAAGGGTTGGGCAGCCCAAGCAGCCCCGGCACCTGTAGCGGCAGCTCCAGCTGCTGCTCTGAAGGAGCCAAAAAACTAGTCTGCGGTCCTCCAAACTCTGTACCTCTCGAGGACCGCATTGACTCCTCCGGTATGGAGATTCTTTGGCTCAACGTGTCCACTCTTTCCAACCCCCATGCACTCCTCCTCGACCTCTACTCCGAATCTGTTCCAACTCCGTTTTGTGCCCTTATAGACTCCAGTTCTTCCCATTGCTTTATTAACTCTCAATTCGCAGAAAAACACCAACTCCTGTATACCCCCATAACCCTGATTTGCTTGCAGTTGTTTGATGGTACTTCCAACCAGTTGATTACACAGTCAACTACCCTTGCAATACATTTTCTGTCAGAAGAAGTTCTCAACATAGAATTCTTTGTCACTCTTCTCGACAAGTCCATATCTGCCGTGCTGGGATACAGCTGGCTCACTGCATACAATTCGTTGATTGACTGGAAGAAGCACAGCATCCAATTCTGTTCTGCACCTCTGCCTCGTCCCATATCCGACCCAACTCCGGAACTACTGCCAGCACCCGCTGAGCTATCCCCGGAACCCCCAACTTCTCCCCGCTCTCCTCCTAGGGTCTCACTGGTGAATGCTTTGGCCTTCGCTAGAGCCTGCAGACTTCCAGGCTTCGAGAGCTACACTCTGAACCTGGATGCTTTGGACCTTGCCTATGCTTGAAGTCCATCCATCGAGTCCTCTCCACCAGACCTCACTGGGATTCCGGAGGAGTACCATGAATTTGTGGATGTCTTCAGCAAATCCAAGGCCAACATCCTTCCTGAGCATCACCCCTACAACCTCAAGATTGAGCTTGAGGAAGGCACTACTCCGCCCCTCGGACCTATCTACTCCCTCTCTAAGCTGGAGCTCGACACCCTCCAGGAGTACATTGACGAGAACCTCTGTTTGGGGTTCATTCGCCCGTCCAACTCCCCTTGTGGTGCTCCTGTCCTCTTCATCAAGAAGAAGGACGGCACCTTGCGTCTATGCATCGACTACTGGGGCTTGAATAAGATCACTCGGAAGGACCACTACCCTCTTCCCCTTGTTTCAAACCTATTGGACACCCTCTGCAAGGCTCGTATCTACACCAAGATCAACCTCCGGCATGCGTACAACTTGGTCCAAATAGCCCCCGGTGACAAATGGAAGACCGCCTTCAGGACCCGCTATGGGTCTTTCAAATGGCTTGTCATGCCGTTCAGCCTCTCTAATGCTCCTGCCGCCTTCCAGCGGTTTGTCAATGACATCTTCGCAGACATGCTTGACATGTGTGTCATCATCTACCTTGACAACATCCTCATCTACTCCAATACCCCCAAGAAGCACCGTGAACACATCAAGGAGGTACTCTGACATCTGCGCAAGCACTGGCTCTACGCCCGCACGGACAAGTGTGAGTTCCACGCTGACTCCGTCGAGTACCTCGGATATATCCTATCACCGTCAGGGCTTACCATGTCTATGGAGAAAGTCAAGGCGGCCTGAACCACGCAAGGTCCGGGACGTACAGTTGTTTCTGGGCTTCGCCAATTTCTACCACCGGTTCATACCAAACTACTCCAAGATCGTACTACCGCTCACTCGCCTCACCCGCAAATCCATGCCCTGGAACTTCTCCGAGGACTGTCGACGGGCTTTCAATGCTCTCAAGGAGGCTTTCACCACCGCTCCAGTACTTTACTACTGGATCCCGGACTGGCCTCTCGCGGTCAAAACCAATGCCTCGGACTATGCCATTGCCGGCATCCTATCCCTTACCACCGAGTCCAGCAAACTTCACCCCATCGCTTTCCACTCCCGCACCCTGACCAGCGCAGAACTCAACTACAACATGCACGACAAGAAACTCCTTGCCATCTTCGAATGTTTCAAGACCTGGCGGCACTACCTCGAAGGTTCGGCAACTCCAATTGATATTGTCACGGACCACAAGAACCTCGAGTACTTCTCCACCACAAACTTCTTACCCACCGGCAAGCCTGGTGGTTGGAGTTTCTCTTGCAGTTCAACCTCGTAGTCTGTTTCCAGCCAGGAAAGCTGGGAGCCAAACCTGACGCACTGACATGCCGTTGGGACGTTTACCCAGAAGAGGGGGGCAGTGACTACTCCGTCATCAACCCGCACAACTATCGACCGGTGTTTATGCAGGAACAACTCGCCTCCTCCCTCCGTGCCACCTACCTCCGACTTCCCGTACTCCGCGCATTCTTCACCCTCAACACCAACCAACTCTGGGCTGACATCAAGTCCACCCAAAACTCCTGCACTCCCAATGCCAAGCTATCTGCTGCTATCAAGCTCGCACGCAAAGGTAACCCCCGGTGGTCAGTCGACAGGGATGGCTTCCTCTGACTCTCAGGTCGCATCTATGTCTCAAACTCCAATGACCTCCGCCTACGCGTCCTCCGAGCCTGTCATAATCACCCAACAGCCGGTCATTGGGGCCAGAACAAGACTCAGGCTCTAGTTCTTCGGGACTACGCTTGGCCCAGACTTTGACTCTTCATCCAGGACTACTGCAAGTTCTGTACAACCTGCACTTGTTCCAAAACCCCACGGCACCTTCCCTATGGTACCTTGAAGCAACTACTGATCCCCAAACAACTGTGGAACTCCATCTCCATGGACCTCATCAAACAACTACCAAACTCCGGCAGCTATACAGCAATCCTGGTGGTGGTGGATTGCCTCACCAAGCAAGGCATCTTCATTCCTACTCATGACACCCTTATTGCCTCGGAGTTAGCGGACTTGTTTGTATTCCATGTCTTCTTCAAGCATGGCGTACCTTCCCACATCACCTCCAACTGGGGTTCGGAGATCGTCTCTCACTTCTTCTACTCCCTCAGCAAGGCTCTGGACATGCATCTTTACTTCACCTCCGGGTACCACCCTGAAGGTGATGGCCAAACCAAATGGGTCAACCAGACCTTAGAGCAGTACCTCTGCATCTACTCAAACTATCAGCAGGATAACTGGGCACAGCTTCTACCGCTAGCAGAGTTCGCATACAACAATGCCCCATCTGCAACCACCAGCATCTCCCCCTTCTTCGCCAACAAGGGCTACAACCCCGTGATCTCCGTACACCTGGAACAGGACCTCACATCCGCTCGTGCCTGAGACTTTGCAGTCAACTGTCACGATTCGTGCCAGAACTCCGGAGCGACCTCAAAGGAGTTCCATCAGGACTTCCGGACTTTCCACATTTAGCATGATCTCGAACCTTCCTTGAGCTGGCGTCATATAGTTCTTAGTAGAACTTCCATTCTCTCGGCTTGCGTCAAGGGACCTCAGACTCACCAGAGTTCCAATGTCCGTGACGCAAGCCCCCTTCCTTATATGTTAGGCTCGCTTAGTATACAAGGCACGCTGGTAGTAGCCTTTGCCTCAGTTTGGATACTTGTTCTTTACTCTTTGCTCGTTACTCTCCGCTACTCTACGCTTCTCGGTACTCTACCCATAATACACCGTCATTCCTCGGACCTCCGTCTCGGACATCTGTCAGACACCTTGGTCTTCTGTCTCTTGTTGGTGAACTCTAGTAAATAGGGGACACCCGACAAGATCGCTCAGGGCGTTACTCATAGTTTCGCCAAGTCCCCACACTCCCATGACGTGGTCAGAACTCCGCCGGCCTTCCCGGAACCCCGCCTCTGTTCGTCCACCCGCCCACGGCACGCGTCCTAACATCAACCTTGACAAGCTACACACCGCACTCTGGCAGCAGATTGCAGAAGCCCAAGCCCGGTACCAAGTCCAAGCTGACAAGCACCGACTACCGGCGCCAGACTTTAAGGTTGGAGATCAGGTCTATGTCCGGGCTCAGTACATCTGCACCACCCATCCCTCCAAGAAGCTCTCCAAAAAGTTCCTCAGACCATTCACCATCATTGCCCAGGTTGGCTCACACTCCTTTACCCTTCGTCTTCCCGACTCCATGTGCACGGTACACCCTGTCTTCCATATGTTCCAACTAGAGCCGGCAACTCCAAACACCATTCCCGGTCGCGCCCAAACACCGCCACCTCTGGTACTACTCGTGGGTGCCAAAAGTATGGAAACACGTGACGTCACATGTCACGATAAGCGCCAGAAAGTGTAGCACATGTTTCGAGTAATTTATTTTTTTAACCACAACCACTACCATGGCTCCTGCTGGCACCTCTCCCACTAAGCGCAGTCAGATTGTTGCTCTCCGTAAGGAAGGCCTGACCTATGGTCAGATAGCTGCCCAACTTAGAGTGGCTCGATTGACTTGCTGCAAGACATTCCAGCGCTACAAGGCCCACAAAACCTTTCGCTCTCTTCGCCGCTCTGGACGCCCTCGGGCTCTTACCCTCCACGATAAATGGATCATCATCCGTACTATCAGACAGCACCGCTTCTGGTCCTACAAGAAGGTTGGGATGGAGGCAGGAGGGTATACAGAGTCGCAGGTCTGTCGGGTTGCGAGGAAGGCAGGATATTGCCGGTATGTTGCCCGTCGCAAGCTCTACCTTTCCATCGCAACCAGGCGTAAATGTGTCAGATGGGCACGCCAGAACCTGAAAAGGGACTGGGTGCAAGTCATCTGGACAGATGAGACTGCGCTGCGCTTAGGGCAGGTCGTCACTCACCGGTATGTTACCTGTCACCCAGGCGAGAGTAATTTGCCAGAGTGCATTGCACCTAGCTTTCAGACAGCCAGCAAAGAGACTGTAATGGTCTGTGGCTGCATTGTGCACGGAAGGAAGGGGCCTCTTGTGCGTCTAGACCTGCCCCGATCTGAGCAGAACTAGTCAGAGTCTTGCATCTCATGGGGTTGTGGTGGTCTTGATGTGGAGAGGTACATGGCACAGGTCCTTAAAGGCCCTCTCCTTGCATTCTATACACAGATGAAGGATCAGATGGGTAAGAGGATGCTGGTGGTGGAAGATGGTGCCCCAGCCCATAAGGCGAAGATTACGCAGAAGGCTCGCCAGTGATTAGGGATCAAGCAACTTGAGCACCCTCCAAGTTCCCCCAATTTGAACCCAATCGAGCCACTCTGGTTCAAGCTGAAGAAGCATGTGCAAGATACCCCTGGTGCCTACAAGTCCCTTGACTTGCTTTGGGAAGCAGCAAAGGTGGCATGGGAGGAGATGCCAGATGAAGTGGTCAGGTGGGAGACATCAAAGATGGGGGTGAGAGTTTGGGAGGTGCTGAAAATTCATGGGAGGCAAACCAGATTTTGAATGTATCATATAACACACAATTATCCATGCTTCCTAATGCTTATGCTTTGATATGAAGAACTGTTGAAATACATGAAACCGAGCCATAACAAAATGAGCTACCAAAACAGGCAGGTGTTTTCATACATTTGGCGCCCATGAGTAGTGGACAGTGAACTGGAGTATGAGATCTCTGAGATTCTTGACTCCAAGATTGACTGACGGCGCCGGAGTTGTCAACTCCTTTACCTGGTCCACTGGGCTGGCTATGAACAGCTCCCTCCTCTTCCTGTCCAACCTCCTGAGCCTCAGCCTGAGGTTCTTGTTAGGGTGTGGTAACCATGCTTACCCATCCTGATAGGAATTGGTCCCTGAACTGCCATAAGACCCCTTGACATGCCGAGTGTATAGCATGAATACCATAGGCATGGGGCTACAGTTACACTAGTCTACACCACAACTGTGGTGTCTCCTCACTGGACCAAGGCCGGATAGCTCAGTGGTTAGAGCATCTGGGTGCAAACCAGAAGGTTCTGGGTTTAAATCCCTGCCTGGTCACTTTTCCACTGTTAACAGCCATTGTGACTGTCCTGAGGCGCACTGCAGCTAACAGTAACTGCACTCTTCGAGCCTCCCCCTATGAGGTTGAGGCATGGGAAAAAGTAGGTGGTGGTGTGTTAGGACGCGTGCCGTGGGCAGGCGGATGAATGGAGACGGGGTTCCGGAAAGGCCGGCGGAGTTCCGACCACGACATGGGAGTGTGGGGACTTGGCGAAACTATGGGTAATGCCCTGAGCGATCTTGTCGGGTGTCCCCTATTTACTAGAGTTCACCAACAAGAGACAGAAGACCAAGGTGTCTGATGGATGTCCGAGACAGAGGTCCGAGGAATGACGGTGTATTACGGGTAGAGTACCGAGAAGCGTAGAGTAGCGGAGAGTAACGAGCAGAGAGTAAGAACAAGTATCTGAACTGAGACAAAGGCTACTACCAGCATGCCTTATATACTAAGCGAGCCTAACATATAAGGAAGGGGGCTTGCGTCACGGACATTGGAACTCTGGTGAGTCTGAGGTCCCTTGACGCAAGCCGAGAGAATGGAAGTTCTACTAGGAACTGTATGACACCAGCGCAAGGAAGGTTCGAGATCATGCTAAACGTGGAAAGTCCGGAAGTCCTAACAGAACTCCTACAAGGTCGCTCCAGAGTTCCGGCATGGATCGTGACATGGTGGTAGAGCGTCAAGAGGGGTTATTTAATCTTGTTAACTCCTGAGAACTCCCAAGTCTGACACACACTCTGTTCTGTGTCTGTCTACTCCGACCACAACTCCTGTCAGGTCTGACCCCATCCTTGTTCAAATAGAGGACACTGACTAGGGACCCATGCATTGCTAATAGTTTCACAAAAGTCCTCACCTTGTGCCAAGTCTCACCTCTGGATGTACTCCCTCTTGTACCTCCGCCAACCCCCAACCTTCGGAGTAACCCCGGGACAGCATGGTCCTAACAAGGAGCACATCCAGGAAGTCCTCTGGAGGCTCTGGGAGTCCCAGCTTTTCACTTGCGCGGACAAGTGCAAGTTCCATGCCACGTCTGTCAAGTACCTCAGCTACATTCTGTCACCTGAAAGCTTGACTATGTCCGAGTCCAAGGTGAAGGCAATTCTTGACTGGCTGGAACCCTGGAAGGTCCGGGACATCCAGTTGTTCCTTGGATTTGCAAACTTCTACCATTGGTTCATTTACAACTACTCCAAGATCATTCTTCCCTTGACCTGCTTGATGCGTAAGGGAGTTCCATGGAAGTTTGACAAGAAATGCTGGAACTCTTTCAATGTGCTCAAAAAGGCCTTCACTACCACACCAATCCTGACTGCCCACTTACCATTGAAACTGATGCATCTGACTATGCCATTGCTGGTATCCTCTCTATCACCAGAGTCCAGGAAGCTCCACCCCATTATGTTCCACTCCCAGACTTTGACCAGAGCAGAGCCCAACTACAACACCCACAACAAGGAACTCATAGCAATTTTCAAGTGCTTCCAGAACTGGTAGCACTACCTCAAGGGCTCCGGAACTCTGATTGACATCATTACGGACCACAAGAACCTCAAGTACTTCTCCACCATGAAACTCCTGACACGCTGCCAAGCCTGCTGGTTGGAGTCCCTGTTGCAATTCAACCTTTTTATCTGCTTCTGCCCTGGAAAATGCGGTGCAAAACTGGACACACTCACTTGATGTTGGGACATCTACCCAAAGGAGGGGGCAGTGACCACTCCATAGTTAACCTGCACAACTTCTGACCTGTCTTCATGCAGGAGCAGCTTGCCTCCTCCCTCCGGGAAATGTATCTCCAGGAACTGGTACTCCGAGCAACCTTCCTGCTGGATGAAGATCAGCTCCATTCAGACATCCGTTCTGCCCAGTCCACAGATCTGCACCACCCCAAACTCTCTGTTGTGCTTTCTGCCGCCACCAAAGGTGACTCATGCTGGACCTGGGACAACAAAGGTTTCCTCTGCTTCAACAACTGGATCTATGTGCTGGACATTTTGGATCTCCATCTCTGAGTCCTTCAGTTCTGTCATGACCACCTGACCGCTGGACATTGGGATCAGAACAAGACACAGGCCCTTGTGTTCCGCAACTATGTGTGGCCGGGACTCCAAGCCTACATCCAGGACTATGTGAAGTCATGCACCCAGTGCACATATGTGAAGACCCCTCGGCACCTTTTATATGGGACACTTAAGCAACTCCCAATCCCGGAACATCCATGGAACTCTGTCTCAATGGACCTCATTGAGCAACTGTTACGATGATGCCTATGACGGTCACAATCCGTGACGAGGTTGCTAGGGATCAAGGCTTTAGGCGGGGGCAATCGAGGGTTCGAGCAATGTAGGCAATGGATAACCAGGTTGAGCTGAGGTATCTCACAGAGATACCTCACATTTTCATACATGGAGGAGACCAATCATGTAAGAGTCCAGTATTACTATGTAGAGTAAGAGCTGTAGTACAAGTAATGGGAATGACATAACAGTGGCGGTGCTGACGAAGCACGGTGGCAGTGCTGACGAAGCATGGTGGCAGTGCTGACGAAGCACAAACGGTGCTAACGTGGCAGTGCTGTCAGCATGAGAGTAAAGTACAACATCCGTGGGAGCCAGGTAGCAGGATGATGTTACGCTATTAGGTAAACAACAGGTCGGAGAAGAGTGACAGAAAAGGAGAGGAGAAAAAGACACTGTTCTACCATTAAGATCATTGTAACATTACCCCCTTTGTATGGCTAATGATGTCCCGTCGTCAACCTATCAAAGTCCTCCAGGGTTCCTTCCATTGAGAATGATGTCAGGCGTGGCAGCCTCGTGGTACAGAAGACACACAGGCTCTTTGGCCTGTTCAATAGGACTGGGGAGACGTGGCAGTGTGGGTGGTGGCGGTACAATGGCCTCATGGTGGGTGGGAGGTGGCCCTTGAGCAGGCGACACTTGGTTGGTTGCTCTTTGCCGCTGGGCTCCCGTAGTGAGATGGTAGTGGCCAAATGGAAGGTAGCTGCCGGAGTCGCGAGCTGCTCCTGGGATGGTACAATGCACTGCCGATCGCTGTCCTCGAGGGGGTGCCGAGTCATCGACTGTTGCCCAGAAGTAAGGGTGCATGCACTCGAAAAAGGCGGGTCGTTCGAAGGTGTGAACGAGGTTACTTCGCCGCTTTAGAGTTTGCTGATTGACTCAGATGAAGGTGCGTTGGGAGTGTTGCGCGATGTGCTCCACTACGGTGGCATCTCTAGAGATGCGGTGAATGTGAATGGCAGTGTCGTGAAGGTGAGTAGCCTGTTCAAAGAGCTGGAGCAACTGATTGTAGAGGATTTGTGCCTGTGCCCGAGTTGCTTCGGCCTCGTTGTATAGGACATTGAAGTCCTCCTCAAGCTCATCTCCAATGGACGACACCTCATTGCGTAGGTTTTCCGCATTTGCCGCTACATTGACAAGGTCCCACTGGTTGTTGTACGCGTTGCAATACTCTGCTAGGAGGTACGCAGGGTATGGATGTTGCTGCTGCGCCGCTTGAATGACTGGGATTGGGTCCATTAGGACGGCTGCAGTGAGCTGATTGACCAGGGGAATGGAGGAAGTGTCATTGAGGATGGAGTCATCAGAGCCAACAGACTCAAGGTCAGAGGTCAGTGATGGTGATGCTGAGACAGGTTGTCCATGAGTGGGTGCTGGTGCGCGGCCTGGTGGAATGTTCTCCCTGTTGGCGGGGTCAACGAGCTCATGGTGTGGGTATTGCAGGCTGGCTGGCCACAAGACAGCAGGCATTGTTCAGATGGTGTCTTTTTCGGGGTGAAGGGGATTGTGGTAGTCGACAAGTAGTTGGTTGAAAGTTAGGAGGGATGATTCAAAAGGGTGATGGTGGCAAGAAGAAGGAGATGGATGGAGAGGAGAAGGCCTAGGATGACGAAGAGCATGTACAAGCCTACCATGCAGTGGTAACTTGTTGGGGTAGTCGCGAGTGTGGAGGGTGTGTTCAAGGAGTCGATATGAGAAGTTGCGGAGAACGTATGTGACAATGGCGAGGGTGAGTGCGAGGGACAAGAGGCAGTAGAGGGTGAAGACGATTGCAAATGACAACATGCTGGGGCTATAGCAGCTTTTTGGCCTTTGTATATCATTGCAGCAGGTTTGCCGATCCCGGGATAAGTGCACATTCTGGTTCCCATGTGTTTTTGGCGGATGAGTAACCCGTCCACTTGATTTGAAATTGCATGCTGCCTCGTTGCTTGCGATGACCAACAATGGCCTCGACTTCATACTCTTCTTCTCCCTCGATGATGTCAGGGGGTGGCCTCATGTAGTTTGGTCCGTGTACTTCGGTTTCCTTGTATGGTGAAAGAAGGCATGCGTGAAACACGGGGTGAATCTTCCATGATCGAGGCAGGTCCAGGCGATATGTCACGGGTTTAAGGACTTTGGTGATGACAAAGGGTCCTTCCCATTTTGGTGCAAGTTTCCGGGAGGCGTAGGCCAATTTCAGGTTCTTGGATTCGAGCCAGACCTTCTGTCCTTTCTTAAATTGGACAAACTTTCCCTTGTAGTGATCTTTCATGACGTGTCGTGCAAGTTCATGTGCTGCCAGGGCTTCATCTTGTGCCTTCTGGAGTTCCGTGAGGCATTCTTGCACAGATGGTACATGTGTTTTGGGGTAAGCAATTGGGATTAGCTGAGGTTCGTACCTCATCATGAGGTAGAATGGCAATGTGCTTCATGCCGAGTGTGTTCGTTGGTTGTGTGCTACTTTGGCATTGACCAGGTGTTCGGCCCATTCATCCAGTCGTCCGGCGCAGAATATTTGAAGGTAAACTTCAAGCTCTTGATTCATTCGTTCGGTTTGCCCATCGGTCTCTGGATGATAGGCAGTTGAGGGAGAGAGTGTGATTCCGAGAAGCCTTCCAAGTTCTTTGGTGACATTTAAGACAAATTGTGGTCCTCGGTCGGATATAATCTTGTCTGGTAAACCAAATCACCGGTATACATGTCGATGGAACAACATTGCAGTCCCTATTGCATCAATTGTTTTCTTGCAGGGTGCAAGGATTACCCCCTTTGTAACACAGGGGGCAAGTTTAGGTACCGCAGGTGTCTTGCAGTGTTTGACACCACAATTCAGACCACAGGATCATGATGAGGTTTCTAGTTTCAGGATCACAAGGCTAAAGCATCCCATACTAATTTATCTCACTCCCACTATATTTGTATCCCACTGCTTTAACTGAGGCTTGTGAAGTGTTGCTTTTCTTCTATGTCTGGCTCACTCGAAGCAATGTAACTGCAACTTTTTGCTCTCTGCAAGAGAAGCACAATGATTAGCAGTCACGTCACAAACCACGCATGCATGGCGCATGTTGTGAAATCAATTTGATCTTGTGCTTCCCCCCTTTATCTCTCAGATCAATCATGGCTCGTCAGAGGCCGCCTGTCTCCACCGGGTCAGTTAGCAGCAAGCCCGCCTCAGAAGCTAATCAAAAGCAAACAACCACTCGGAGGGCGGCAGTGTTGCAGTCTGTGAAGCAGCTGCCAACACACAAATACAAAACCAGGTCAAAGATGATGCTCCTGTGCAAGATGTTATTGCAGGAGGAAAATGCAAGCATCAAAGCAGCCATAGACAAGACGTAAGTCTGATGCTTTCTACCACCTGTCCGCGCTCATTAGACAACCTGGGTTTATAGATTCCATAGGCCCACCGAAGGCCAGGCAGTGTACAAAGCCAGTGTCGATGTGCTGAAGCTCGCTTCTTGCTGCCACGAAGATGGCCTGAACATTGATCCAGAGGTGTTTGACAGCACAGAGGCTCAGCGGCAGGCCAGGTAAGTCAGGAGGTCTACCCTGGCATCACAGACTGACAGAAGCGCCAGGCAGGTGGATGCAATTGCAAAATTGTTTGCAAAGTTTCAATATCAGGATGTAATGTGCGTGCCTATCCAGCTCTCTATAAACCTTGCAGCTAAAGGATGCACAGGCTCAATATGTTCTCCGATGTCCCGCCCTACCTTCTCCAGGAGGCCAAGCAGTGGAGAAGCAAGGAGGTCGACACCAAAAGGCAGAAGATTGCCACCGACTGCCAGACCCACCGCCAACTGCGCAATAGAGACAAGAGCAAAGCACGCCTGCTACTCCGCAACTTCTGCATGGGCGTACAGACCATCCGAGCCGTACCAGGGGCGCTTGACGCTACGAAGTTGCGCATTACAAGCATGGGATGGCAGGGCCTCAACGTCAATCGTCTTAAAGAGGGCGCCGCCATCTGCTACTTGCATGCTAACGCCCCGGGCAAACTTGGTGAGAAGCTTGGCTTGCATGCTAGACGTATCTCATGATTCGAGCTCCTCTAGCAATCCTTGTGCAGGATTTTCGACGTGTCCCGTACGCAGATGAGTAAGCCATTCCTTGCTCAACTGGTCAAGTGATTTCAGGCTAACCACTCTTAGCTTTTCCAAAGCGCAGATAACCATTATTACAGACTGCGAGAATTGCACTATAATTGCAAGGAGCATAGTCCAGCTCTGGATGCAGCAAGGCGCATTAGCAGAGCTTGAGCTGGACATGCTCAAGTTCTTCAGAATCTGCCTCATACCTTTCACAGAGGCAGATATGGCGGCCAACGCCAGAGGTGCCCACTACTTCTCCATCATAGGCATACACCGCAACAACCTTGAGGTATGGCCTTCATTCTATGGGCATATGCTTTGCTAATGCACACTGCCTTTAGAACGCAGCCCGGGCCAAATTTGATGTCGACAACGCTGAGACTATAGCTTGGTTCTTCCGTAAAGAAGGACCAATGCGACGATTTGTGTATGGTCCTTTTTCGAAAAAGCTAGTGCGCCCTTAACAACCCCTTGCAGTGCTGAGGTTGCTGCATTTGTTTGATCACAGTTTCCGCGTATCATGGAGCATATAGAGAGTGCAGCAAAGGCAATCAAGAGCATGTTCGGCGATGACATATGCCCAAACTACAGCAAGAGGTTGGGGGATGAAGAGGGAATCTTTTACAATTTCTGCGCCAACGCTCCCCGCCTGTTTGCTGGCATACCGTGCGTCCACTGCGCGCCCCACATTGACCACAAGAACTTGGCAATTTGTGTGTGCGTCATCTTGATATATGGCAAGTCTTCTTTCCAACCGTCATGGGCACTTTCTGATCAGTTTTCCTTCTCAGGGTCATTTCAATCATCGAGAGCACTGCTGGCTAGTCATATAGGAGGCTGGCCTTATCATCGAGCTACCTCCTGGTGTTATGCTAGCTTACCCATACTTCCTGTTTTTCCACTGGAACGTGGACATTTGCGGTCAGTTGTGGGGCACGTTCTGGGTGAAGGTCTCGCTACTGACGCAACTGAGCAGATTTGGACAAGGTGGAGATCCTCTTAACTAAGGACAGATCTAAGCCTGACCTTGAAAAGGGGAACACTGTACCCCTCACTGACCATGAGAAATGGGACAGGGCTCATGGCCAAGGGTCCATGGTTTGGTTCAACCAGGCCACCTTGTTCCAGTCAGCAGAGCTGGATGTCAAGACCATTAAGGCGGCCACTGCACGCCACATGAACACCACCAGTGACCACCAATCTATGATCAAAAGCGGGTACTTTCCAGAAGTTGCAGGAGCGTCCAACGCATCTACATCGGGAACCCCTTCACTGGAGTTGGCGACGTTGACACCGGGAGCCCCTGCGCCTGAACCTTTGGCGAGGGTAGCCCTGCCGTCTGAGCTGTCCATGTTGGGGACCTCAGCGCCAGAGCCAATGACTTCAGGCCCCCCTGCACCTGGGCAACCAGCCTCCCCAGCTGCGGCGCCTGAGCTGCGTGCATTACATACGCCTGAGGCTCAAGAGGGTGTGCAGTATGGGGAAGGCGATGGGCAGACTGTGGAGAAGCAGCTAGAGGAGGGTGCGGTGTGCGACATGAGCTTCAGTGATGATGATCTATTTGAAGGGGCTGGGGGCATGAGCTTCAGCGAAGAAGGGGAGCAGTCTGATGGTCTGGGGTTGGGAATGGGGTTCATGGGCCTGAGCAATGGGTCCAAAGATGTTCAGGATATGGACCTTAGTTTGGAGTAGGAGGAAAAGTATTTCACATTTGGATTATAAAGCTTTGGTTCAATGACACTCTACGCATGCACCCCATTTGCTACATTGCCTTTCCCAACCCCTTTCCCAAGCTTGTGCTACCTAGCTGCAGCGTGCAAGCACCCTTCTGCGCCGCTGATTTGACACCAAGCCCTCACTGCGCGCAGCGATCAGAGGTGCTTTGTGGGGGTCGATGGAAGGAGGGTGCAGTGCAATCATTGGGGACGATCCCTAGGGTGAAGTGCATGCGCGAGTAAGCGTTGAAGATGATGGCCGCCACGGCGAATGACAAGGTGGAAGTGGTCCGCGCATACCCAGCCTCCCCACGGACCCCCCTTCCCTCACTCGCCTCCTCCTCTCGGCCATTACCGCTGCATGCCCTTTGTGTACGCAGATATGGGGCGAGCTTCTTTGCAACACTGTGCTGCGTTGCGCCTACGGCCTGCTAGGGCATGCCTAGTCAAAGGTAGCACAGCAAGGGGGTCGCTGGAGCACACACGGGCTGCTAGTTGCAGCATGGCCTGCAATGCATCTGAGCTGGGCAAGCAGTGTGGTGCGCTACAGTGGCCCGGGTTGTAGGCGCGCGGCAGCAGCTCGCTGCTGGATGGGGCTTGCAAGCCTGAAATTCTTGCAGCCCGCGCACGCAAGGGCATCTGTCGCCGGGTTGAATGTCAGCCTACTAGAGAGACCCCTTTCGGTGAAGACATTCTGGAAAGCGAATGCGTGCATCGCCGGGATCGTGTTGCTGCAGCCGGTGGGGTTATGGTTGTGCATCAAGGGTTGAGGTCGTCTCACCCTTCTTCGCACCCCTGCAGTCCTACCGGTTGATGCACAGGCCGCAAGCGTTCGCAAGGGTGAGGCCGTTGATGACCTGGAAGGCAGCTGTCTGGCCATTGCGTTTGATGGTGGTGCGGGCCTGCTCAGCTGCGAGGTGACAGCAGGCTTGCCATTTATGTTGAGACCGCGGTCGATTGCCTCGCGCGTGATGCCTATCCTTGTTGAAGGAGTCGGTGCAGAAGCCGACCAAGCTGACCTCAGGCTTCTACGGCCAGCCGTTTGCCTTGATGGCGTCCTCAGATTTGCGGGGGGGAGTGGCAGGATTTCGGGGCGAGAGTGCAATGAGAGGTCCTGCGGATGCGCGATGTGCTTTATTGCCGTGGAGCCGTGCGGTCAGTGGCATTGGGGGTGATTTGCAGGGCATCAAGCACGCTCCGGACGCTAGGAGCACTCTTTGGCTGCTAGAGGTGGATGAGGAAAGGAAGGTGAGCCCAGAGTAGAGCAAGGACAGTGCAGCTTACCGGGTGGGGTGGGAAACGCGCTAATCGTCGGGTGAAGAGTACACAGGCTGCCGCACAGGTAGGGGGAGGGGGTGAGCCAAATTGCAGAGCAAGGCACATTTCGCTTGAAGGCAAAGGCCGCAAGCGCAAGATAGCGTCGCTCTTGCGCCGCATAGCCGAGCCATTGCTGAACCAGCCAGCCAGCCTAGTGCCGAGAACGTGCATTAGTTGGGGTGTAATGGGAGCTGTAGGCGTGTGCACCTCAGCGACCCGCCTCACCTCCTCCTTTGCATCAACCAGCTGGGCCCCTCACCCCTCCCAACGAGCTTCTCGTACGCCCCTGTATCGTCAAGTGTGCCGGCACCTTATTTTTGCACCCCTTTGCCATCAATATCAACGCCGCATCGCACGAATGGATATGGTTGGAATCAGTGCCTTGTGCACTGGCCGCCCTCCGCGCAAGGAGCGTAGAGGAGCGGTGTCCGAAGCTTCCGCGCATGTAGAGCAAATTAGAGCCCCGGGCACGCCCCCCACCCAGTCGATGCCGTATGCTGAGAGCACGATTGCCAATTTCGTTGCGTGACTGCATTAGTCCTTGTGCGAGTAAGACGAGCGTGGGGGGGGGGGGGGGCAGTGTCAACGATTGGACGAAGGCTTAGCGCTCAGCACTTAGAGCCTGTTGGTCAGCCCATCAGTTTCCCATCAAATACAAACAAAATGTGTCTAATCACATGTTGTTGATGATCACACACTGTGTGACTGCCCCCACCTGTTATAAACGTCATCGCGCATTCTATCTCTTCAACCCACCCCCCCTTGGAAGGGACCCTCTGCAGGCTGAAGGGCGTAAAGCTGCGCCACGCAAGGGTTTTGGACGCTGGGCTTGTGGCATCCAGGTGCGTGAAGGCCGGCTTCTACTGCCCACTCGAGGAACCTCCTTGCCTTCTACCCTCACGGCCAGTAAAGTTACACACCGAATGAGCACTAAAGCCTCGCGCCCTGGCGCTAGGCAACCCTCTGTCCCAGCAAAGTCAGAGGTCCCAGGACAGTCTAAAGAGCCGCAAACGCCCAAGGAGCTGTGAAGGGTGGCGAAAGAACACGTTGTTAACTGCAGTGCGCCTCAGAGCAGTCACAATGGCCTGTGTCGAGCACTGTGAAGTCTAGAATTGAACAGAGGCTACCCTACTCACCTGTGTCGAGCACTGTGAAGTCTAAGGACTCCAGTGCCCGGCACAGTGCCAGCTGTACAGCGGGCGCTCCCTAGAGCGCTAAACTACGTGGCAAAACAACCCCAAAGCTCAGAATCAGCAAAGTGCGTACAGTGGATGATGTGGCAGTAATATCTCGACAACGGAGAATGCAAGTAGCGTATAAAATGGAGTACTGTATGTGTGCCATGCAATGAACGTATGGTGCAAATTGTGGCTTGACACGGGCACAGGAACTTGCGCAATTGCGCAGAGTTCAACACTCCCCCCTGACCGGTCAAGTCCCCAGCCCTAGCATCTTGACCATCTCCAGCACCTTTGGCTTAGCCAGCGACTTTGTGAGAATGTCGGCAGGCATGTCCGAGGTGCGAAGATGCTCAATGGCAATCCGACCCTTGGCTACTTCATCCCGCAGCCAGTAGAAGCGCAAGTCAAGGTGCTTCATACGGCCATGATGCTCGGGATTTTTTGCAACAGAGAATGCAGAGAGATTGTCCATCCTGAGCCGGGAGGCTGCAGAGACGTCAAACCCAAGTTCTGTGAGCAGGTTCTGCAGCCAGAGCACCTCCTGGCCTGCGGACACTGCTGCAACAAACTCTGCCTCTGTGGTGGAGAGTGCAACAATGGACTGGAGACGACTGGACCAGGAGATCGCACCTGTATCCATCTTGATCACATAGCCTGAGGTGGAGCGACCTGTATCTGGGCAGCCAGCATGGTCTGCATCCGTGTACGAGGTGAAGAGCTTGGAGGAGGAGGAGGGCGAGTAGGTGAGCTTGTAGTCAAGGGTGCCCTTGATGTACCGGAAGAGGTGCTTGACCGCCTTCCAGTGGGCCATGCCTGGGTTCTTGGAGAACCGGGCAAGGTTGCCCACAGTGCGAGCAATGTCTGGGCGAGTGGCCACTGCAAGGTAGAAGAGGGAGCCCACAGCCTGGCCATAGGGAATGTCCTGCATCTCCCGGACACCAGAGGGTGTTGTGGGGCCCATGTGTGCGCTGAGGCGGAGGCCAGGGTCCATGGGAGTGCCCACTGGGTCGCAGTTGGTGAACCCATAGCGCTCAAGGATGTCAAGGGCATACTGGCGCTGGGAGATGGAGAGGGAGTGCTTGGACCTGTTGCGCTCAATCTTGACCCCAAGGAGCCAGGAGGTGGGCCCAAGGTCCCGGAGCTTGAAGTGTGCCCGGAGCTCGTCCTTGATGCGCTGGATGGCGTCCCGGGATGGAGAGGCAATGGTGATGTCGTCCACAAAGACAGGGACAATGATGCGAGCACCATCACGGAGGTAGACCCAGACACTGTGCTCACAGGTGAGGCGGTCAAAGCCAAGCTTGGTGAGGACCTCATGCAGCTTCTCGTGCCAGCAGCGCCCGGCCTGCTTGAGGCCATAGAGGGACTTGCGCAGGCGCCACACCCAGTCTGGGGTCTTCTCCTCAAATCCCTCTGGCTGCTTCATGTAGACCTCCTCCTTGAGCTCGCCGTTCAGGTAAGCAGAGGAGATGTCCACAGACTCGAGCTCAAGGTCCTCGAGGGCAGCAAGGGCAAGGATGGCACGGATGGAGGCCCACTTGGGTGTGGGGGCAAAGGTCTCATTGTAGTCAAAGCCAGGGCGCTGGGAGAAGCCCTTGGCCACAAGGCGCCCCTTGTACCGCTCAATGGAGCCATCCGCGTTGCGCTTCACCCGGAACACCCAGCGGGAGCCAATAGCCTTGCGGCCGGGAGGGAGCTGGACAAGCTCAAAGGTGCGGTTCTCCACCAGGGACTGGAGCTCCTCCTGGGCTGCACGCAGCCAGTGGTCGCGCTCCTCTGGTGCAAGGCGCATGACCTCAGTGATCGACCGGGGCTCCCCAAGGTGCTCCTGGCTCGCTTTGAGCGCATGCTCGGCCACAGACTCAAAGGCAAAGGCCAGTGCATCATCGTAGGTGAGGTGGTCGTCCTGTGGGGCACAGTAGACGTCCTCAATGGCAGAGAGCATGGCCTCCAGTGAGCACTCGAAGACATCCTCCTGACCTTCTGCTAGGAGGTCGAGTTCATCGTGTGAGGAGGCAGGGGAGAGCACTGGGTGTGCTGGAGAGGCTGGTGCAGGGGCAGGAGCGGGCTCTGGCTCAACTGGAGCATGAATGAGCGGGTCTGGTGAGGGAGAGTGGTGCTGGGGAGTGTGATCCCGGTCTGAGGGCTCTGGTGATGGAGCAGGAGATGGAGAGGCAATGCGGAACCGCTGGGGCACAAGGTTGCGGCGCTCGAGCTCCCGGTCATTGAGAGAGCCTTGGAAGCGAGTGGAGCGTGCAGGGAGCTGCTTGCGAGCAAGGGCAGGGTATGGCCTGAAGCCACCGTGTCCCTCTGCTGGCTGGTGAGCAGATGGGCGAGATGGTGGGCGCAGAGGAGCAGGAGCAGGCTGTGGGGCGACTGGTGCAGGTGCAGGAGGAGTAGGAGCGCGTGCAGGCGCAGCAGGAGGGCTAGGAGTGCGCTCAGGCACAGCAGGAGGGGCAGGACACGCAGCTGGAGGCGCAGGAGGTGCAGGATGCACTGCTGGAGGCGCAGGAGGTGCAGGATCATCCCAATCACTGTCTCCCCCCTGATCTGGCAGCTCTCGCGCATCAGGGATGTCCTCAGGTGGCTGGTCAGCCACACTGGGGCCGCTGGGACCACCAGGGATGTCCACCTCATCCAGGGGAAGCCCAAAGACATTGATGGAGGGCGAGTTTCCAGGGAAGCACCGCTCATCAAAGACTGCATGCGAGGAGATGATGAACTTCCTTGCAGCAGGGTCCCAGAACCGCCAGGCCTTGGTCCCCTCGGGGTAGCCAACAAAGATGCACTTGCGAGAGTGGGGCTCGAGCGCCCTGCGGCTCTTCTTGCGCACTAGGACATAGGCCAGGCAGCCAAAGACACGGAAGTATGAGACATCTGGCTTCCGGTCACTCCCCTTCCATGCAGTGTAGGGGATGGCACCGCTGAGCACAGAGGTGGGCATCCGGTTGCGAGTGTGGACAAAGGTGGCAACGGCATGGCCCCAGAATGAAGGAGGGAGCTTGGACTGAGCAAGGAGAGCGGTGGCGCCCTCAGCAATGGTCTGGTTTGCCCGCTCTGCAACACCGTTCTGGTGGGGCTCATCTGGCTCGGTGTGCTGGTGCTGGATGCCATGTCTGGCGCAGAAGTCGGTGTACTCCTTGCCCATGTACTCCCCGCCCTTGTTGTCGCGCGTGGCCTTGATGGTGAGGCCGAGGGTGTTCTCCGCATAGGCCTTGTATGCCTGGAAGGCCGAGAACGCATCACTTTTGCGCTTCAGTTGGGCCACCACCCAGAACCGGGTCGCATCGCAGACGAACGTCATCCAGTAGAGGTGGCCTTCAGGGGTGGCCACTGGAGCGGTCCCTTGAGGTCTGTGTGGACAAGGGCGAGTGAGGTGTGCCTCCTGGATGCAAAGCGAGGGATGGAGTGGCGGTTAAGCTTCCC
The DNA here is from genome assembly GCA_022606155.1 of Trametes elegans. Classification (NCBI taxonomy): domain Eukaryota; kingdom Fungi; phylum Basidiomycota; class Agaricomycetes; order Polyporales; family Polyporaceae; genus Trametes; species Trametes elegans. The sequence goes on along the minus strand of JABYQO010000041.1, from coordinate 5,137 downwards.
AGCAAGGCAAGGCTCGCAGATGGGATCAGGTTTGCGCTGGGAGCGCACCACAAGGCCTGAGACAAGCTCCCTCTTCACCACTGAGCGCAGGGCATCAAGGTTGACATGGGAGCAGCGCTGGTGCCACAGAGACTCATCCTCCTCACAGGTGGATGAAGCGGAGAGTGCCTGCTTGGCCTGGGAGAGAGTGCGACCAAGGAGATAGCCCACATTGTGCTCATTGACCGAGGCCTCAAAGCAAAGCTGTCCCTCATGGTAGAAGCGAGCAGAGGACGCGTGGAGCTCCACAGTGTAGCCCTTCTGGCGTGTGAGGTGGAAGACAGAGAGTAGATTGCTGGCCAGGGCCGGGACATGCAAGACATCATGAAGTACAACCGCAGGTGGAACAACCCCCTCCCTCTCCACTGGTTGGAAGACCACTGACCCAAGCCCTGCAGAGTAGACTATGTGCGAGTTGGCGAGGCGAATGGGGATGACGTGGGGCGAGTACGAGCGGAACCAGTGGCGGTGCGGGGTCATGTGTGCAGAAGCACCTGTGTCGGTGTTCCAGTTAGCAGCTGCAGGCGAGGAGAGCCAGGATGTGCGGTCCGAGGAGGAGAGGAGGGCAGAGGCACAACCAGCACTCACAGTGGCCGCACCAGCAGACTCCTGGGGAGTGTCTGGGATGTCCCTGGCCTCCGGGGCCATCTCCTTGCGCTTGCCCTTGTCTGAGCACTGGTGCTGGGACTGCTGCACCACCCTCTCCTTGGCCCTTGTGCTGGAATGGTGCTTGGTGAAGCACTGGTCCTCGGAGTGGCCAGGGCAGCCGCAGAACGCGCAGGGGAGTGTGGAGGCAGCATGGGAGAGGGCAGGGGCAGACGAGGGCGCACCAGGCTGGTTCTCGAGCGCAATGAAGGTGTCTTGGAGCTTCTCGAGCGTCAGGGAGTCGTCAAGGAGCAGGGTCTGGCGCAAGGCGTTGTACTCGGCCGGAAGGGCACGGATGAGCACCATCAGGACAAGCTCATCATCCAGCTGGGCGAGGGTGAAGTTTGGGGAGCGAAGGGCCTTCATGTCTGACTTGAGCTGTGAGGCTCGCGTCGAGAGGGTGCTCAAGGACTCGTCCTCGGCCTTGGAGAGAGAGAGAAGGGAGTTGTAGGTGTTGAAATGCGTACCGGGGCGCTTCTGCATGTGCACAGACTCCAGCTTCCTCCACATCACTCCAGGATCGTCCCGGATGGCCTCCAGATGGGTCTGCTGCTCCCTCTCCACACAGGACCAGATCTCCCCTGCTGCAGCATCCACCCTGGTGTCATACTCACGCAATTCCCGCCGCTCTAGTGCGCTCAGGGGCTCTGTGAAGCTGGGCCGGGTCTCAGTGCCCTGCACAATGCGCATGGCACCAAGGGTGCGAAGCCTGGCCTCCATATCGAGCTTCCATTGCTGGAAATTGCGATTGGAGAGCTTGGGGAAGGAGGGCGCGCCTGGGGACATGGCAGGGGGTGTGTGACGTGGCAGGGGCGCGAGGGGCAGAAGATGGGAAGCCTGGGACAAGAATTGGAGGAGATAGGGCCAGAATGGTCAAGCAGAGGTCCAGGGAGCGAAAAATGCGTCAAGCAGAGCAGTAGGGAGTGCAGGGGTGTGTGGGGAGGTGTAGGGAGGTGTGGGGAGGCCTCCAGAGTGCGAGGAATGGCGGGTATGGACGTCCTGAGGCGATTAGAGCGCAGGGCTCATAACCTGTTATCTGCAGTGTGCCTCAGGGCAGTCACAATGGCCTGTGTCGAGCACTGTGAAGTCTGGAATTGAACAGAGGCTATCCTACTCACCTGTGTCGAGCACTGTGAAGTCTAAGGACTCCAGTGCCCGGCACAGTGCCAGCTGTACAGCGGGCGCTCCCTAGAGCGCTAAACTACGTGGCAAAACAACCCCAAAGCTCAGAATCAGCAAAGTGCGTACAGTAGATGATGTGGCAGTAATATCTCGACAACAGAGAATGGGAGTAGCGTATAAAATGAAGTACTGTATGTGTGCTATGCAATGAACGTATGGTGGAAATTGTGGCTTGACACGGGCACAGGAACCCGCGCAATTGCGCAGAGTTCAACAGTAGCCAGCGCAACGGACTAGGTACAAGAGCTTGCAGGACTTCCAACATCAGTCCAGTTTGGAGTCTAGGATCTCCAAGATCTCGTACTCTGGTTCTCCATCAACAATAACCAGAGGCGGAGGTGGTTGTACACATCCCAGAATTCTGTTCGGTGTCACAGGCTCCAGCTGGGAGATGTGGAAGACTGGGTGGACAGCGCACATGGAGTCGGGTAGTTGAAGTGTATAGGAGTGTGTTCCCACCTTTGCAATGATTTCAAAGGGGCCAAGGAACTTCTCTGACAGCTTCTTGGATGGACATGTTGTTCAGATGTGCTTGGCCTTCAGGTACACCAGATCTCCGACATGGAAGTCCAGCACGGGGGACGGTGCTTGTCTGCCTGCACCTGGTAATGGCCTGGGCTTCCCCAATCTGCATCCATAAGACCAAGTGGAGTTCCTCGAGGTCGACTGCAAACTCCCGGGCCCAGGCAGAGGTAAGGTCACATTCTGGATGTACCGCAAGTCTGGGGTGGTATCCCTTGTTTGCGAAGAATGGAGAGATTCCAGTGGTTGCGTTAGGAGCATTGTTGTACGCGAACTCTGCCAATGGGAGGAGGCGGGCCCAGTTGTCCTGCTGGTAGTTGCAGTAGATCCGGAGGTATTGCTCCAGGGTCTGGTTCACTCACTCGGTCTGACTGTTGCCCTGCGGATGATACCCGGAGGTAAAGTGTAGGCGCATGTCGAGGGTTTTTCTGAGGGAGTGGAAGAAGTGGGAGACGGACTCGGAACCCCGATCGGAGGTGATGTTCGACGGAACTCCGTGCTTGGAGCAGATGTGCATGACGAACAAGTCCGCAAGCTCTGAGGTGGTCAGGGTGTCATGCGTCAGAATGAAGATGGCTTGCTTGGTGAGGCGGTCAACAACAACGAGGATGGTGGTGAAGCCTCCAGAGTTCAGGAGTTGCTCAATGAGGTCCATCAAGATGGAGTTCCACAGATGTTCCAGGATCGGGAGTTGCTTGAGTGTCCCATAGGGGAGGTGCCAAGGGGTCTTTGCATGCGCACACTGGGTGCAGGACTTCACATAGTCCCAGATGAAGGCCCGGAGTCCCGGCCACACATAGTTGCGGAACACCAGGGCCTGTGTCTTGTTCTGACCCCAATGTCCGGCAGTGGGATGGTCATGGCGGGACCAGAGAACTCGAAGGTGGAGATCCGAGATGTTTGGCATGTAAATCCGGTCATTGAAACAGAGGAGGCCTTCGTCGTCCCAGGACCAATGTGAGTTGCCCTTGGTAGCGGTGCAGCGTGTGGCGGAGAGTTTGGGGTTGCACGGATCTGCGGACTGGGCAGAGCGGATGTCTGAGCAGAGTTGATCTTCGTCCAGCAGGAAAGACACTCGGAGTACTGGTTCCCAGAGATACGTCACCCGGAGGGAGGAAGCAAGCTGCTCCTGTGTGAAGATGGGTTAGAAGTTGTGCGGGTTGACTATGGAGTAGTCAATGCCCCCCTTTGGGTAGACATCCCAACGTCAAGTAAGCGTGTCTGGTTTCGCGCCAAGTTTTCCGGGGCAGAAACAGATGACCAGGTTGAATTGCGACAGGAACTCTGACCAGCAGGCTTGGCAGCGTGTAAGGAGCTTTGTAGTGGAGAAGTACTTGAGGTTCTTGTGGTCCGTAACGACATCAATCAGAGTTTCAGAGCCCTCAAGGTAGTGCCGCCAGTTCCGGAAGCATTTGAAGATCACCAGGAGTTCCTTGTCGTGAGTGTTGTAGTTGAGTTCCACTCCGGTCAAAGTCCGGGAGTGAAACACAATGGGATGGAGTTCCCCAGACTCTGTGGTAATAGAGAGGATACCAGCAATGGCGTAGTCGGACGCGTTGGTTTCAATGGTGAGCAGGCGGTCGGGTTCCCAGTGGTGCAGGATGGGTGCGGAGGTGAAAGCGCTCTTGAGCGCATTGAAGGACTTCCGGCACTTCTCATCGAAGTTCCACGGAACTCCCTTGCGCATTAAGCGGGTCAAGGGAAGGACAATCTCGGAGTAGTTGTAGATGAACCAACGGTAGAAGTTTGCAAATCCGAGGAACAACTGGATGTCCCGGACCTTCCAGGATTCTGGCCAGTCGAGGATCGCTTTCACCTTGGACTCGGACATAGTCAGGCCTTTGGGCAACACGATGTAGCCGAGGTATTTGACGGACGTGGCATGGAACTTGCACTTGTCCGCGCAAGCGAAAAGCTGGGACTTCCAGAGCCTCCGGAGGACTTCCCTGACATGCTTCTGGTGCTCCTCGATGGAGTCCGAGTAGACAAGGATGTCATCAAGGTACACCACAATGCACACGTCCAGGAGGTCCGCAAACACTTCATTAACAAAGCGTTGGAAGGCCGCCGGAGTGTTTCAAAGTCCGAAGGGCATGACAAGCTACTCGAAGGAACCGTACTGGGCCGTTTTCCACTTGTCACCTGGAGCGATCCAGACAAGGTTGTAGGCGTGACGGAGGTTGATCTTGGAGTAGATGCGGGCCTTCCGGGGGGTGTCAAGGAGATCCGAGATAAGGGATAGCAGGTACCGATCTTTCCAGGTGATCTTGTTGAGCCCTTGGTAGTCCACACACAGGCAAAGAGATCCATCTTTCTTCTTGACAAAGAGGACTGGAGCTCCGCACGGCAAGTTGGATGGCTGGATGAAGCCTGAATGGAGGTTTTCGTTGATATACCTGTGCAGCATGTCCAACTCCACCTGGGACAGCGAGTATATGGGCCGAGAGGTGGAACCTTGCCCTTCAAGGGTGATCTTGAGGTCGTAAGGCGGTGTTCCGGGAGGGTGTCGCCTTCCTCTTGCTGAAGACGTCCGCAACTCTGGTACTCCGGTGGAACTCCGGACAAGTCCGGACTTCCTCCTCAACCGACGAGCTGCGTGCCTTCACAGAGTTCAGCGAGACGGCCGACAGATTAGAGTAAAACTCTCAGCCCGGGAGCAGCAGGCGCAAAGGCAGCGGGTTAACCAGCGTAATCCGGGGTTCAAGTGGGGTCCGAAAGGGTGTCCAAGGGGAGTCCAAGGGGGAGAGGT